>VWZY01012797.1:22376-45465 GCA_013399075.1 Chloroceryle aenea | reverse complement strand
TTGGTTTATAATTTTTTTCAGGTAAAAAAAAAAAAAAATAATCCACCTTCCAGTGGTTTAAAGCATGACTGAAGAATTGAAAGTATAATTGCAGGCTTCATTCCCACCTTTATAAACCCAACTCCCAAAGGACTGGATTCATCCTGTGTGTAATAAATGCACAGTGCCTTTTTCTGGGGCAATTTTCTAGATGTCATTTCTTCTAAATCATGCAGCTTAGTTTTAGCAATTCTGTCATGGTGCTGTTTAAAGCAAGAAATTGGCTGATGTTATATCAGAAAAAAAATATATATATTCTACAAAAAATTTTTATTATCCTTGGCCACCACGGTTTGTGACTTCTCATTCAACGTGCATCTTACCTTTAAACTCTTTCCTTGACCTTGAAATTAAAGCTGTAAGTGTATAGAGAGGTTTGATTTATAGACTGTAACTTTGCTAAAATACAGCACTGTGAGCCATACATCTGACCTGCCAGAGTGGATTTGTGTGTGTGTTTCATTTGTACTAAGTATGTACATGCAAACACTTTAATTGCTGGGATTTCTTTTGTCTGGTGGGTTTGTTTTGGTTTTCTTTATGATAGAAGGAAACTTGCACAGGAACAAACTTAAGCTAGAGGGCACAGTCTCCTCAGCTAAAAACCACATAGGCATGTGGGCAAGTCAATCCTGCAGAATCCAGATGCATCCAGGTTAGTGGGGTTTGTGTAGAACTTTTGTGGTGGCATATTACTGAACCAATTCTGCCTGTGAAAAATGAGCATCTCGGAGTAAAGGAGACTCTTCTATCCCAAGAGCACCCCATAACAGAAAGATCCGAAGAAATTTCCATAACTTGAATATGTGATACATAGGAATACTGGGAAAACAGTTTCAGTGAAAGTATTGGTTACAAGTTAATCTATATGACTACCTTTTGAAGTACAAACTGTTCAGGAAACTGGTGAGAATAGGTAACCAGAACCTGTTAATAGTTCTTATGCCTGAATGAATGGCTGGTCTGAGAGATCATAGATCCTATTAAGTGTTTTACTATAGAATCTTTTAGCATGATAAAGTAGATACCCTTTGTCCGGTTTGGGGTTTTTTTTTCCCATTGGGGTGGGTAGAAGGAGCATTCCTCTGTCCAAGCAGTACAACTCTTGGTATTTTTTTTGACACTCCTTGGAAACAGAAATTTGATGCATTATTTGTTTTATTATGTATCTTCCACTACTCCTGCAGAAACGATTTGGAGATAATTCTGTAACTGAACTTGGCGTGAATGAGGTAGGAGTTACATTGCAAAAATGTTAATCCACTTAGTTCTATAGACCAGGGTTGACTTTGGCCTTGTTCGTTTCTATTCTGTGTGCCTGTTGTTTGCTTCAGGGGAGGCTTTCTGATAATTTATACAAGACAGCATTAGGTATGTTCCCCCATTTGAAAAATGAATCTCTTCACTGTCAATAGCAATATGTGTCCTTACATAGCTGACATGCATGAAAAAAAGCTGACATAAACCTCAACTCCTGTAGTTGAAAGGGTCAGGGCTTACTTTTACCTTCCAAAATCTTTGGGAAAGAGCTGTTCTAAGAATGGGCTGTCACTGCAACATTGCAGGTTCCTGCTAAGAAAAGCGAATGAACACACTCTTTGGAAACAACAAAATTTTATTACTTCACTTGGAGTACAGTCAAGAGAGTAGCACTAATACATCATTCTTAGAAAGATGTCAGGGAACATGTGAAGAAAAAGTGCAATATATTTGATTTAGGCACATTCAGCAACACGGTGCCAAAATACTACGATGAGTCACTATGTGCCAGGAAGCAAATGACTCAAAGGAAGGCTGCTGCTTTAACAGCTTTCCAGCCCAAAGGGAAATACACTGAAATTCCACTGATCCTGCCTGACTCTCCCAAACTCTGAAACCAGAGCTCAGAAAAACAATTACAGACCACAGTCAGACTTTCTATTTGTACATTCCCCAATGCTGGATGTGCTCATGCATGCATATCTATACATTACACAAAAGCAAATGCATTTACAGTATAAATGCTCCTTAGGCGTGTTGGCAGGCCACAGAAACTAATAGATCATCTGAAAGGCGGGTTTATTCTACATACCTAGGCCAAAAACAAGGAAAAATGGTTAATTTTTACCCAAAGCTTTAAGCTTTTAGTGGAGTTTTATTGCACATTCAACTTTTTAATTAAGTGGTATTGCATCAGAAATCGGTCGACTCCATCTAGCATGTAGACTTGCATTGGTGCATGTATGATTCTACAGCAAGCAACAAGTTGGAACAGAATACAGCCTAACAGTGACTACTTCATCTTATGGGAGTGGACTACATTTCTTGGATATGCTGTCTTGCCTCTCATTTGGAAAAGTCCAAATTTGGCTACAGACTGGTAACAGAATATTGTTGAGTTCACTCTGCACATTTTTTCAAGATTGGCATTAAGGCAAACAAAACCTTATATTATTTCTTTACCTTTGTTTGACAGAGCAATAAAGAACAACTGCTGACTCTTTGAGTCAGAAAGTTCAGACAGAGAAAAAGAGCAAGTGTGGTAGGATGCCTTTAATCTCAGCTTCTGTAAGAAACATCTTCACTAATTCTTTGCACATTCCTCATAATCCTGATATCATCTGTATGAAACATGTCAGTATTTTGCATCCAAATGGTGCTGAAAACACAATGGTGAGCAGAAAACACAGGATCTCCTGTCTTGAGTTTTAGCCTAAGGGGCCACCCTGACCCTAAACTGTGACAAGTATAAGGTAAAGAACACTGGGAGAAAACAGATGTTACTTCCATTTTCTTTGACAAAGGAAAGCAGTGAGTCTGTCTTGGGATTCTTCTCCGGCTACAGAGTGGAGCCACCAATAGCATCATATAGCTGGGATGCCTCCAGGTGATTCCTGCTTAAGGCTACACAATACAATCAGGAGACTCGTGACCCATTGATGTATGGCCACAACCTATGGGATGAGAATGCCTCAAACAGGAGAGTTATCAGTAATGGCAAGGAAGAATATTTTTATGATGTGCTCTTTCGATATGAATGAGGTATGGAACCACAACAAAACAAGATTACAACACCATTACTGATCAAAAACCCAGTTAGAGCAATTCCACTTATGCTGACAGCTTTCAGTTCAGGGCTCTGCAAGTGCACCACACCCAAACGATGCGTCCTTCAGAAACCTTTCAAGGAAAGCAGTAAATGCAATTAAGCCAGCTGTTTACATAAAACTGCATATGCAAAGATTCACATCTGACTGGCAGATGTGAAGTCAAGAACCCCTCCAAATCTCCTGTCAGCTGTTTTGGAGAGGGGTGGTGATAAGAGCAGTCACTGAGCAGTTTCACAATAGCGCACAGGCGCAGTGTTGTCGGAGCTCCACAGCTGCTCACTGATAGTTCCTGAGCGGCTCACCTCCCACAGCGCCAATTTTAGCACCTCAGATACTGTTGTCTTGACCTGGGCCTGGAACTTTTTGCTAATCAGAACATAGAGGATTGGATTGAGGCAACTGTTGATGAAACCAAGGCCAGTGGAGAGGGGAATGCCATCCTGCAGTAAGTCATGCAAGTGTTCATCGTGGTGAGCAGAGAGCTCCACAATGCTGAATATGTGATATGGTGTCCAGCAAACAAAAAAAGCTACAACTACAGCAATGATGGTCCAGAAAAGCCTGCTGGAAGTCAGTACAGTTCTCCTCTTCACTTTGACAATCAGCAATGAGTAGCAAATGACCATGGTCACTAGAGGAAAGAGGTAACCAAATGCAAGCCTCACCCAAATGAGAATGTGATGGGTCAGCAAAATAAGTTCTCTGTCATGCACATGGAAGTTGTTGTAGCAAATGGTGACATTGTTGAGATCTGTAGCCGTGTCTCTGAAGTATAAGGCAGGGCCACCAATAACTGCAGCTGACATCCAAATGAGCCCACTAAGAATGAGGGTGTTCCTTACAGTCCGATACTTGTAGGAAAAGACTGGGTGGACTAAGCGGATGTAGCGGTCAAGGCTGATGAATGTCAGGAAGAAAACACTGGCAAACATATTAAGCAGTGCAATGAAGGAGTTCATTTTGCAGAGCCACTTCCCAAAAGGCCAGTGAAAGCCCATTGCCACATATGTGATATAGAGGGGCAGGAAGAGAACAAAAATGAAATCTGCAATGGCCAGATTGAGGAACCAGAGTGTAGAAACAGATTTATCCCACTTAAAGCCCATAAACCAGATGACAATGGCATTACCTGGTACTCCCAGCAGAAATGCCACACTGTAAAAGGAAAGGGAAATCATATGGGCAATGCTGAGAGAAGACCGGGGTGACTCATCTTCCTCAGACAGGTCATAGAAATAAGAGTAGTTCTCAAAATCTTCAAACGTCATGTTTCACAGTTGCTTTCTGAGGAAGAAAATGAATGGAACAGTCAAAGGAGAAATGTTTTACAGCACTGCAATTCCTGTAAGTTCTTTGTCATAAAAAAAACCAGCAAGCATAAAAAAACACACACAAAAAAATCAATCAAACAAACAAACAATAAATAAATAAACAAAATCCAAACAAGACACCAAAATATTGCCTTAGTTTCATGTATCTATCACTTTTTAGCTGTCAGTTGCTAGCACCAAGCTTGTGGAGTATTTTGGTCACAGGCATTTCAAGAAACGCTCAAATGAAGACAACACTTTCAACCTTCAGGTACAGTTTTCAGAGAGCACTGAGCACAGTATCACTGATAAATTTCTGGGAAACAACATGCAGTTTTACTGAAGTGTGATTTTTCTGCTCTTTCTAGTCAGGTTTCATATTTTACTGCTTTGTTCCCATTTGAAGAAAGTTTTACAAATTCTATCTGTCAGAAATCAGAGCTGCACTAGGCATCTATGTAGAAAAAAAAAAGCAACTATTTTTTATAAAATTATCACCATCACTCCCCCCCTCAAATTACAGTAGACAAAATCATAGATAGTGATTTCTACAGCAGCCAAAAGTTCAGTGTTTTGTTCCTCACTATCATATATCTATCTTGTATCAAGGAATTCTGAATTTCAGACACACTCAGATTTCCTTAATACTGCAAAGATGTAGAGAAGGAAACATACAGAACACATTTCAGGGACAATACACGGAATTATGGTCTATCCACTGGTGAAAGGAAACCTGAGGTACAGGTAATAGCCTGAAGAAAATAAAGCTTCCCAGGAGAATAAGACACACTGTCAGAGCTACAGATGAAACCACATGTCTCTTGTTTTCTGGGGTGTGGTGGTTGTTTTTGTTTTTGTTTTTGTTTTTGTTTGTTGTTGTTGTTGTTGTTGTTGTTGTTGTTGTTGTTGTTGTTGTTGTTTTGTTTGTTTGTTTTGTTTTTTTGTTGGCTGGTTTGTTTTTTTTTAAGACAGAATGACAATCTCAGTTTTATTCTGTTGCAAAAGCTTCTGGAACTTACAAGTAGAACATGATTTTTCACATAGGAATTTTCTTCCAAAACTCTTAAGGAAGAGTGTGGGAGGGAGAGAAGGAAAATACAAACAAAAAAAAACCTAAACCAAAACAAAAACCCAGGAAAAAAAAGAAATGAATGGGAAAACAGATAGCAAACAGAGGTTGAGGAGGAAAATGTACTCAGAAGTTATGTGTTGACTTCACAGTGCAGACAAAACTATAGCACAACACGCAGATGGCCACAGTCTGACAAAAATATCTGCTATGCAAAACAAATATTCTGCTAAATTCCATTATCTTTTAAAGCACTATTTTCTGTCTGGACTCAGCTGCGCTAAAAACCTGTTGCAGAGAGCAGGATGCAACCAACCCATTAGCTGTACTATGGATGAGCTCGCTGGTACATTTCTGAGCCTTGGCTTCATTCAGGAATTGAAATTCAGCCCTAGCTTTTGGAAGCCAGCCCTACATTCCTGTAATTCCATTAGTTTTAACATGCTAAGGACAGTGGGAGAGGGGTCTGCAGAAACACATCTGCAAGTTTGTAGTCATGTAAATAAATACCTTTCCCTCCAAAAAAAGTAGGTTTATTATTTTGAAAGGATTACTCACAGAAGTGAAGCTATGGATGTCCACATGCATTAGCAGGATTAGATTTCACATTCATGGATGGATAGGTAAGGGAAAAAAAAAAAGAAAATAAAAAAGGTTGTGTAATTTTATATCTACTGATAAAAAAAATATGTAAGAATCATCAATACAGCCTGTTCTGTCAAGAGGCTGTGATAACATTTGCCCTTTATAATTTACATCAGGCTGAAGGAATTTTACTTGGCTTGCTGTCCTGATAAAATGATACTTATTGGGCTGCATTTATATAATTAAATGTCCTGTGGGGGTAGAATCTGCATCAAATACCAGTACCACCCATCTGAGTCATTTTTTTCAAATAGCTTAACAGCTGCTGAGGAATAGCATAAACAAGAAGCAGTACCACTGACATCTGGAACAATATTACATTTGGGCAGTTTCAGAGGACGGTCAAGTTAATAATTGTATTTTTAAGGGTCTTTGCCTATATACAGAACTATACCTTCAAATTGAGTTTATTCAATTAAACAACAACAACTCCAGATTTTCAGACTCTTGCTGAATAACATCCTGTATTCCAGTCACTCAATCATTTTGCTTTCAAGTTTTTTAAGAGCTAGCACAACAAAATACTTGGATTCGAGCATTTCCTCCTAAACCTTTGTTTTTTTCCTAATGGTGCCAAAACAGTATCATGACAATAGCAAACATTTGCCTACTGCCCAACAATGTTAATTATATTTAGAATTTCAAAGATGTTGTACAGCAGGAGAAAAAAACCCATACCTAAAGAAATACCACATATTTACCAAGCCTCCCGTAGTTTAAAACTCCTCCCTTGAAAGAGCGAGCATACCTTTAGAATGCAATTATTTTTCCAAGCTTACATTTTTTCCTAATCTCTAACTGCTTGTTTTCCAATGCAGTATCCCTTTAGCAGTGGGAAAAAAGGCAGGAGAAACATTGTTTACCATTGCTCCCAGTGCACAGATGCTGTAACTAGACTCTGCGGCTTAGGGTTTAGGGAAAATCGACAATTATATATGCAAAGCCCTGAAGTTTTTACCTCTCACATCCACATAATGAAGCACTTATATAACAGGACTCAAGGTCTTAAGCACTGCCCTGAATAAAGTTAAGCAGTATGGGATTGTCAGTGGAGCTACGCTGGTTTACATCAATAAGGATCCAGATTTTTTCTTCTGGGGTAACCATCAACCATCATTCAAGCAGGGATGTTTCTCTATGTTCTTGAAACATGCATAGTCTGAAATACAATAAATTGGGGTTTATTTATTAATTAACTTTCAGAGTCAGAACTGTCTTGCAGTTCAACTCTAGGTCTTGAAAGTAAAGAAATCTAATTCTATGCTGTATTTTGTCATTTTTTTCCTCTATGATCTTTGACAAATGGCCTCATTTCCTGCCTGGAAAGACTCTCGTGAATCTGTCTGGAAACAGAGGCTTAGAGAAAACAAGAATTTTCACCAGCAGTTTCTGCTTGGCTTTCAGGCCAACTGCTCGAAAGGGTAACTGAGTTTTGGTGCAGTTCACTGGCTCAGTCCCTGCTGGTCCAGGGTTGCAAAAAAGAGCCAGAGCAAGGAAAACATCTTTCAATAAACAGGAAAGTGTGGTCAGAGACCAGGTAATAGGACTTGGAGGTAGCCACGAGATACAGAACAGTGTTGTATTACATATGGAAGAATGCAACCGAGTTTAGACTTCATCCTGTTTTGTTGGTTTGTTGTTTTGGTTTTTTTTCTTAACAATAACTAGCCTGTGTAAAATGTACACTCAGTCGTTTGGCTGGAGTCTGTTCCTGTTTGCTGAGGTCACAAGCAGCTCTGAAAACTGAGTCCTCTTGATTCAATTGCTTAATTATGAATACAGTTGCTTAATTTTAAGCAAATACGTTTCAGAATGTTTGACCACAAGGTTTTTTTTCCTGTCCCTTTTATAAAACTAAGGTTAATTACTAATTGACTTCATATGAATATCACAGACTGGCACTTGGTTCTAGTGTCTTTTAGATCTGGGATGGAAAACAGAATTAGCAAGAAATGCAGATCATTAGGAAATATTTCTAAAATACAATGCCACAGAAACACTGTGAAGAAACTTCACCATGTGGTACATGAACTTCTTTCTCTGAATTTCAGCAGGGAATTACAGAATCAGATCTCAGTTGGCACATGCATAGGTTTTTACTACAAACACCTAGAGTTCATTTTCTCTGCTATCATTACAGTATTTTAGAAAGTTGAGCCATATAACAACTTGGGCAAATTATTGGATCTGCTTAAAATAGAACAGCTTTTGTCACACTAAGAATGGCCTTACAGTTATGACTCGGGACGAGCACTTTGGACTCCATTCATGGCTATACCAAATGCATCCTGTCTGACCAGGGAAGGTCATCTGACCTCTCCATGCCTCAGCACTAAAGTCAGTGGAATGGTTTGAGAATTGAATTACCTTAGATTTTCAGTCTAAAATAGGAGAAAACAAACAAAACCGTTATAATTTCCTCTCACTTCACTTGATGGAAAGGCTTCCTGGGGGTTCAAAGTTCTCTGGGCACCATGCAAGTTAGAGTTCAACTTAATTACACTGGTAATTCACGCCACATGTTTGTGCTTCAGCCCACACAACCTCTCTCTCACATTAGGTCCTCACTACTTTTGAAATTTACAGAAAGGTCTAAGGGAAGAGCTTATTCATAGTCTATGTAAGTTAAAAGTTAACACAAATATTTGAGTGGTAGTCCCAGAATCTATTTCTTCTGAGTGAAACATAGTGTTTAGAGCTTCTTGCCAGCTAAACTAACTACACTGAACTTTTGGAGGTCACAATAGTGGGTCCTGACTTAACAGGAAAATTCTGGGGTTTGTAGTTGGCTGTCTCAAAAGTTAACTTTATAGAGGGACTATATTATACAACCCCTCCTTTTAATGTCTTTATGACTAATTCCGAGTATATCACCCTCCATGTGTGTGATTTACATCTAAAGGAAAGCTTATTTGATTGATTTGCTTCAACTTTTGTCACTTGCAAGAGTCAACTGTTGGAGAGGAATTAGTTTCTCAAAAGGTTACGTAAAGCCCACTTGTCATACTGTGTCTTAGCAAGTTTGTCTGGATATTGGATGCATTTGAGAGCACGCTTTTTTTTTTAATTTCTGAATTTCCAAGGTGCTAAATTTTGAATTTATCTAGTTTCAAAAACATAAACACAAAATTCACCCAAAAATTTTTCTGTAAATTTCAAAACACAGAAGGCTGAGCAGGTTTGTTAGAGATATGTACATATTGCTGGCAAGTATTTTTCAAAAGACATAAGAAAAAGATCCTAAAACTCAGAAGGAATACTGATGAGCTTACAAACTGTCATAGACTCATATTTCTCCCTCAAAAGAACAAAGCCAAGATGACAATTTTCCTCCATGTGGAAACATTCCCATAGAATGAAGTGTCTGATACACCCATAGTACAAAATTAAATCCTAGCTATGCTATAATTTAAACCTAAAATTGGCCCTGCAGAAAAAGCTACAAGGAAATAAGCATTTTAAGCTATAGTATACACAAAAGCAGGATCAAGGCCTGTGTTTTCTCCTTCACAGATATGCAAATGCCTATCTCTTGACTATCTCTTTAATGGTCATTAAACATAAGGCAACAAAATGACTTTGCAATCCCTCCTGAATTCAACAGCTAGAGTGGGTGACAGCAGAGATAACATGTGACCGGAAACATTTTCAAGGCACAATATAAATGTGTTTGTTCTAGCAGACACGAATGCAAATACCCAGAATTCTCCATTACACCTCTCAGTGAAGCTGTGTTAGAAATGTATACACGATGTACTAGCCAGCCAGACATGTCTTAAAATTTATGTCAAAAGCAGCTTTCTTTGAACAAGGCCAAACATGACTCTGATTCATAACACACCACTTCATCTGTGGCATCAAAATCATTTGACCAGATAAAAGCTTCATAACATTTTACACAAAGTGAGTGTTACAGCAGGATTAACAAACCCATATGCAGAAGACTCAGTTAATATTGCTAAAGCAATGATTTCAGAACAGCACTTTTTCTATCACAGAAATGTCAAACAACAAATGGAAAACACAACTTTATAGCTAAATAATGCTGCTGTAATAGGAAAAGTATCTACAGTAGATCTGGCCTGAATATAGCAAATAATTCAGACAACTGCTGCAATTGAGCAGCGTGTCATTTCCATGATCAGGTAACTCGTGAACGTCTGCAATCAGCAAATGCATATCATCAAAAGTGATTTATTTCTGTGCTGATTCCAAGCATGAAGAATTCTATCCCCAAAGAAGACAAAGTAAGTCAAATGTCTTTTGGATATGCACAGGGGAGAAGGGGAAACACAGCTGGACAGATGGGGGGTATGAATTTGGTAACTGTGGAGTTAGCACTTCCACCTGCTCTTATTCTGTTAATACAGCTAGAAGTAGAAATATATTTTTAAACATTCCTCTTGAACATAAGAAGTTGCTGTAACCACTGCAAGTCTATCCTGTGACCACAAGCATACTATATTAGAGTCAAGAAAATGACAGGTGATATCTGTGAAATGCTTAATGTGTCCCCATTCTGAAAAAAACCAAAACAAAACCAAAACCAAAAAAAGTAAGTATTATTACATGTAGGCAGAAATAGAAGTTCAGGTAAACAGTGTCACTTGAGATTTAAAGTATCATCTTATAGTGTTTGTGTCAGCACTGATGAAGTATTTACATAACCGGTCACAACACCTCAGTATTCATAATCCTTAGCAAAAGTGGCCTCAAGCAGGAAGTATCATCAGTCTGGTTTACAGACAAGGGTGAGAATGACCTACGGGAAGTCTCTGATCAAACCACGTGCTAAACCTAGAATCCCTGCCTAGTGGTTGAGCCACAGTCCTATCCTCCTTTCTTAAACATGATGTCATCCCCTCAATCATCATGGAGTGGAGAAACCACAGCTTCAACTGTGGGAGACCTTCCCCGTCCTGAAGAGAGGCTCTGCCCTGTGCTGTCATGCCTACTGTGTTGGAAGGAGCCAGCACCCACCTGGACAGCCCTTGCAGATGCTGGTCCATTTTCTCTATGCTGAAAAGGAACCTGGATCTCCACCATTTCCTTGTCATATTCATTAATCTGTCTCTGCGGGCCCAGGACTTACCCCGGAGACATTTAAGCAGGCCTTTCAGAAGGCAAAGCCCGGCAGGTACACCATATATCATATTAGCTGTGTTCCCAGCATGTAGGATATGCATGCTAATGAAGTACTGTATTTTTACTCTGTAAGAATTTCATATATTTGTGATGAAAGAAGATTTTTACTAATGTTCATATGATCATTCTGTGATCATGCAACTCGGAGCAAGCTTTTCACACGGTCAGAAAACACGCTTTAAGCACAACTCCTTCCTAACAGGAAGTAACAAAGCAAGACCAGAGGATAAATAGCAAATCCAGAGATTTCTTTCAGATTATCAACTGTTTTCTCAGCAGACTGATTAAGGCAAATTAAACACATTTTAGACAACAGCCATTCTAAAGTTACTGCAGGGTAACAAGAGGTTATTACAGAGAAAAAAAAAACAAAACAAAAAAAAAAAAAAACAAAAAAAACCCAACACCCTCTCCAGCAAGATACAAAATCTCTACTGAATAACAGATACAAAATATCTTACAATCTCTTATACTTACAGTCCTTTTAACAGGAAGAGTTAAGAGCTAACTCCAGAGAAAAATAGCAATACAACTCATTCCTTGAATATGTCGTCTTATATCCTATTCTATTTCACATATTGATTTCCCTGTCACTTCTAACAGTATGCTTAGTTATGTCTTGCCCCTTCTAGGTTTCTTCTGCTGCTCATGAAATCTACATCAGCGGTTTCTTCTATCATGACTCTAATATTGCTATGGCTATCTTACTCTTGACATGTACTCTGGCACAGGTATATCAGAACATTCAATTCCAAAACATGGCTAGTACACAGCAAAAATGCTCCAGATAATAAGATAGCATACTTTATTTTGTACTTACAGTTAATACACTAGGATCACTGTGTACAGTAGATTAAGGGTATCTACGTCTGTATCAGTGTTCTCTAATATTCCTACACATGCAAAGCTAACATTTTTATTTACTTTAAGATCAAGGCTAAAATAAGCACTGCCTGTATTCCCACAAAAGTAAAAAAAAAAAATCATATTGTTATGACAGTTTTAGGAGGACTGGATATTTATCTGTCTCCCTAATATGGCATTGGGAACAGTCCCTAGCACTAATAAGAATAGGTACTGTCTGTGATTAAGGTGTTAAATTAGGAACTTGGAAATACTGGTCTTACAGGTTTAACTTTGCATATCCCTTCTCACTTGACCCCACCAGATACGGTACAACACCCTCAGTTAAGAGTTTAGGACCTCAGCACCTGAGGTTTTTTAAATGACTAATGGTTCTTAACAGTTCTGAAACTCCTCATTAAAATGATGCGGGGAAGAGCTCATTAAAAGAGGATCACTAGAAATGATGAGTGTAGAAAGTGATATTACATTGACCATACAGGACTTATTACTCACCACTTTCTCTCATATAGAAGGCTTCAGAAGATAATGAAACTTGTGTGCCAGGCCCACACTTGCTGAAAGAAGCAAGGATTTTATGTTAGGGAAGTACCCAAAGGCCCTAGCCTTTGAGATCAAAGCCCCACTGGATCTAGGCACTATAAGCATGTAAGGAGAGACAATTCCTACTGTGTTTATAATTGAACAGAATAAACAGGTGTAAGAAAAGTACGGAAAGGAACAACAGTATCTTGTCCAAAACCAAACAGCAGATTCATAGGTAGAGCTGGAGGTGGAATTCAGACCTTGCCAAAAGATTAAGAGGCAAGTGTCTTTTGTGGATAGAGGGAAAAGGTGCTCGTTCTTCATGCTTGTGACTTGTGATTATTAAAATACATTCTTTGAGAAATATCAGAAAGAGACAAGAGGGCCTGGGCTGGGGAAGAGAAGGCTGCGAACTCTTTGTTAGCTAATGTTCCTCTTAAGGACTGGAGAATTCTGGCCTTTGCAGATAACCTTTGCAAAAAAATGTGATTTGTAGCAATGTGTTTTGGTAGTTTCTCTTTGAGATCACTAATAAAAAAAGCATTGTATTTGCAGCAGGTCTAGTAAGTTCATCCAAAGAATTGTATCATAGTAAAATAGGCTGTATAATAGAGATGCAGTAAGCCAGCAAAAATTCTCTCTGGAAAAAAAGCAGCCAGGGCTGATATAGGGCTTTTGGGTCCTGTTTCTAGGCCCTTAACCTCCACAACACATTGAAGATACAGTGAGCACAGAATTAGCTGAGCTCCTCTGGAAGTATTAACTGCTTCATTTGAGGACACATAATTTTTTCTCTTTGCCTCAGGAGCCTCAAGCACACTGTAAAAGTACCAGCAAGTGTGGGAGAGTTATCTGTGCACGATGGCATCTTCCCTTCTAAAACTGAATGTTTCTTGGACACTGCCCACACCAGTTACAGCAATCCCTTCTTCTGATAACAGGGCATGAGAAACTGTTCCTCCCACTCAGCTTTCTTTTGCAAAGCCAGTAACGACAGAGTTTTGCACTGCTGTGAAACTGATAACTCCAGACCAAATGAACACAAATCAAACCATCATCAGAAAGTGAAAATTAGCGAGACAAACAGCTACCACAGTAAGAGAGAGCTGAACTGCTAGCACATTCCATAAAACAAAATTAATAAATAAGCAAATGACAAGGCCATTAAACAGACAGCAATCCTCTGCAAAACTAGCTGCTTAGTACTTGGAACAGCTGAGTTATTAATAAAAAAAAAAATATCTAAGAACAGATCACAAACTTCAAGCGGCTTTTAAGAAACATAAGGAGAACAAAAATTCTTTAATGTAACTGGCTGTAGTAAGAGATTTTTTTTTAATCTATAAATATAAAAAGTAAACACAATCTAACAGCATTTCAGAAGTTGTTAATTAGGTTGTTAGCAAAAAAATAAATTCTTCAAATGAAATGGAAAAATTTAGATTTATATTATAGTACATACAAATTTCATTACTGTTATCAACAGTTTTTCTCTGCCCTCACCAGTGCAGTAAAAATCTGTGGTCAGATCTTGCCTAGGAATCCTTATATACAGTTTCCCTGACATATGATCCCTTTCCACAAAGGTAATTAGAGAATCCAAACCATAAATTCGTTCTCTAGAGTCAAGTAAGTTCCACTACACTACACTCTTAAGAAATTCTAAGAGTCATAAAAGTGGTCTCTGGTATCCCTCACAGCACATATAAAATCCCTAAGATTAAAGTAAACTTGGTAGGAACCCTATCCTTTGCCTGGTGTAAGTGGTTGATGTTTTAAATTTGGGCAGAAGCTGCAGTGCCATTAAATAACAGTAAATTGGGTTATCAAAATACTTGCATTTCCTAGTTCAGCTAAGACAAAACAAGAATATGATGCTAGTGAAAGTAAGCCATCATAAGCAAGTTAATCCTGAATCAGTTTCTGTGAGTCTGATCTGACAGATTCCTTTATCCTGATGGTACCCTCACTCTCTTCTCCTTAGCTATGAATTAATAAACTTTTAAATTTATTCAGTAATTCAGTTTTATTCAGCTAGAAAGAAAACATGTTTTAATTCATAGATGATCTAGACATCTGTAAACCAAACCAAACCAACAGGTGTGGGGTATTGTTTGACTTTGCAAGGTCATACTGAGAAAGGCTACAGATGACAATGAGCTGGCTATCACTAAGTCTGACCAGCAGGTAGAATCTAGCCCTGTCTCTTTGGGCGGCTTCGAATCTTGTCATTTCCTATGAAACACACTCCCATGCAGTCGATAGATAGATCCATATCCTACCTTATTTCACAATGGATAGGGAAAACAGACATGGCTTACAGCTCAGATCTTAGAAGCCTTTTTTAAAAAAAAATCTGCATGACTGTAACACTTCAAAACTATTTTGTTGATCTGTTATTTAAATTGAAATAATTTCTGGTTTCAGTTCTAGAGTCTATTCAGATGAGATGTACGTATTTCTAATAGTACTGGTAATTGCTATAGCTGTAAGACATACTATCCCCAAACAAATTAAAAAAAATAAAAATACAACCAACACACAAGGGGAAGGGGAGGAGAGAGTGAGAAGTCGAGATCACTTACCATTCTCTGATAGGACAAGAGACACCTCCAAGTGTGTATAAACACATTCAAAAGTCATTAAAAATTAAATTCACACATACTTTCATATCTTTTCTTGCTGCAGGGTTGGTTCAAAATAATCTTCAAAATAAATGAGTATCACATTATTTCTTCCAAAAAGCTCTCTTAGCCTGTGCATGCTACACTACCTTACAGGATTTGTCTGCAAGCATTATGGTAGCTGTACAAATACATTATTAGAAGGGGAGAAAGATTTAAAGTTTAACAGAGAGATTGACCTACCTCGTTCAGTTCTTTGGAACAAAACGCACTGTAAAACAGGGGTGTGAGCTCTGTAGCAGAAGAATGAAGTGATCTGCAGAGTTCAGAGTGACTTCAGTGTGATTCCAGCTGCTTCACTTGGCTACTGTCTTCCTTCTAATAAGGCTGCAGAATGATATAACGCCGTGTTTGTTTTTGGCTGAGGAAGTTGTTTCCAACTTCCCTTGGTTTCTAGATGCAGTTTTGAAATATTGCCTTCTGTATAATCCCAGTATTTCACCAAAAATAAATGTTAGACATGTGAATGAATCATTTTGGTCAGTGTCCAAGCAAGCAACAGATGTGGTGCCTGATGAATGGAGAGAGACCTTACAGTTGTAGGCTGCTTTTTGTTATGCAGAGAAGAGGTTAAACAGTATTTCTTTGTAAACTCTCTGGTTTATAGAAAATAATGACGAATGAGCGGAAAAATGCCTTAAAAGTTACACAGAAAGCATCATTTTGTATCTGTATGGTAGATACGTTAATTTTGTGTCATAAAAGTGTAATCAATAGGTCAATCCTTTTCTGTGTAAGAGAGAAGTGACCTCCTTAAAACATCATTAATTAGTTCCCCCCTCTGTCAGTCAGTGCAACACTGGTCAGAAATTTGAACTGGTTAGAAGACTTGGCATGATTCCCTGTTCTGTAAAGAGCCTGCTGAGTTTTTGTGGTCTGGTCTCATGATCTCCATGTCACTTAGTTTCTCAGTCAGTAAAATGGGAATATTATTCCACTAGTATCTACATAATATCACTTCACCTGACTTAGATGGCATTGCACTTATCATACCATTTTAAACCAAGAACTACTTCTAACAAAACCAGCCCCTTTTCTCTTTCCTCCGTGACAGTGCTTCCCATTCTGCCACTATGACTTTAAATATCAATAGCTCGTATGTGAGGGGGAAAAGCTACAAATGAAAGGAAGATGCTACACTGGGACACAGATTCCCTGGACCATGGGGAAAGGACAGGGGGGCGTAATTCCTGTGAATATACTGTTATCCCAAAACTGGATTCTTTACCCAGTGTGCAAAATCCAATCCACACACTGAGATATCAGGTTTATTACAGCCTTGCGCAGGATCGGGTACTAGCAGGGTAATGCCAGGAAAACTAGCACACCATAGTGACGGGGAAGAGAATGTGTATACACTGAAAGTTGGGATTGAGTTACATTGGCCCGGGGATAAAATCGGTAAGGGTGTTTTTGTTTCGGGGTTTGAATTGACAAAGATTCGGTGTAAACTGACTTCATGCCCCCTCAAGCAGTGTTCTCCGGGGGGCCTCCACCTCTTCTTGTTCCTGTGATATCTTGTAAATCGATGCTGTCGCGGGGCGTTCCTGTACCTGCCGTTATCTGTAGGGCTAAAAATTCGCTCTGTCATGGAGCCAGTCTATCAGCCCGGCAATTATCACGGTCATTCGGAGACCTTTAACAGTACGACATCGGAGACTAGCAGTGGGGATGTCTGAGGAAAGAGTATGGAAAGACTCAATGACCTCATGATTTGACATCTCGCTTGTTTATTTCTTGCCTTTAAAATATGTCCTGTTTTCTCTCGGTGACTTGATTGGTGAAACCTAGCCGATAAAAGCTGCCTTTTTTTTTTTTTTTTTTTTTTTTTTTTTTTTTTTTTNTTTTAATAGTACTACTTTTAAAAATATTGGGATGGGGTAAATATAGGCACATAAATGTAAATACAGGCTGTAGATCTGCCGAGGAGTTTTTGCTTATAATGGCACTTGAGTCTGGCTGTCTCTAGGTACTTTGCCAAATCCAGTAATTGTAAGAAAGTTAATTCCAGGACTTGCCCAGTACTATTCCAGTAAGACAAAAGCAAAAATTACTGGTTAGACAAACCTCACACGTGATCTAGAGTAAAAGATACAAAACTCAGTAAGCAAAGTGGAGTCACACATTTGCCAAATGCTCTTCACCTTCTCTGTGAAAGCAGCGTTCTGGAGAGTGCAATGGATTCTAGTAATGTTGGGGTAATGAGGAGCTGTCCTCAGGGGGGTGTGTCCTTCACCATAGCTAAAATAGGCTCAGCCCTACTCTAACCTGTACTGGGGATGATAGTTCATCTTGGAAGGATTAAAACTTCACACAGTAACTTTCCTCAGCCCTCCTACCACTGCACTATATATGAACTCACACCTGCTAGGGACTCAGAAGACATTTCATGGAGAAAATCAGTTTCTGTTTGTTTGGGGTGTGGGTTTTTTTGGTTTGTTTTTCTGTATATTCCCTCCCCAACGGATTATTGCATTTAATATATTCCCTTTTTTACATACTAACCTGTCCTACCTACATTTTCTCCTTTTCAATTGAAAGGAACTTTTGCTTTGATAAGTAATTATTCAATTTGCATGATATAACCAGGTTATGCAATGTACCTGGGAGAGGGAAAAAAACACCCACAGAATTTTATATACAAAATTGCTTTTAATATAAAGGATTTTGTTCTGCTTGTTTTCTCTATAGAGATAAATACAGCATTCTAATCTTCTACGGTGTTGATTAATCACAGTCCCTGAAGAATATAAATTTGGACTGTAAGCCTTTCTTTATTTTCATTCCTTCTATGCTCAGACACAGTAAAACTGGAATGACAAGTTCCAAATTACATGGCTTTTTGATATACACTTTCATGCAACCCATTAACCATAGAAATCATTTTATGGGTGTGATCTTTTCAGATAAATTTGTAAAAGGAAAAAAAAAAAAAAAAAGAGAACAAAAAAACCATACCTTCTTTGCTTTCATGTCTTCTTTTTCTACTTGAACCTTTATTTTATTTTGCCATGTTATTTGTGCTTTTTCAACATGGTAAGTTAATGACTTCAATAAGTTTTTACTCTATATTTATGACCGAGGCAATACCAAAGAGGGACATGCATTCATGAACATACAGTGTATGTGGGACTCACAAAGCAGAGAAATATTACTTTATACCTGATGGAAAAAAGGAGAGCATTTACATAAAATAGATATTAGGCTGTCCAGTAGTGAACAAACTAGCTCTATTGAAAAGCAAATTAGTTTTAAAAGCACTTAAGATTCTTTGTATTTTTTTTTTTTTTAACCCAATACAATCAAGCAAAAGCAGAGGGTGTATGGAAAAAGATATAATCATATTACTTTAGAATAAATTTACCAGTATTAACCGAGGCACAAATCAGAAAGCAATAAATAAAAATAAAGTAGCTTTAATTTACCTGGATTACCAACAAATGCCTGTCAATTCTCATAACTATTCCCCCCGCTGGAACCACCAGATTTTAACAAACTGCCTATGAGCATGTGCAGATAATCTCATCACTTATGAACACCACAGACCAAATTCAATCTGCACTACATCGGTTAATTTGTACCAACCGTGAATTCGCCAACTAGGTCAAACAAAAGATGCTTAGTTTTTCTCAGGGTTAATTTAGGATGAACAACACAAGAAATATATTACCTTTTGAGGATTCAGCTGTTTACAGTTCTGTTCCTTAATAATAAAAAAAATCTCCATTGTTCCTTTGTCTTTACTGTTTGAATTAACACCTCATCGATTAAAATCCACTCTGGAAAGACAGCGTTTAACTACCTGACAATCAGGAAAAGGATAATTTCCTCCCTTCCTGTGAAACTAATGACTATTCATGCCTGTCCTTCTGGTAAAGCTGTAACGTTTACTTGTGGCTTAACTGCCCACTTTATACCATAATCAGCAACTACGACAAAAATCTCCATCGACACATTTAAACCAAACCATCTAATGAAGGGAGGCTTGATTTATTTAGGCATGTCCACATCCTCTTTCTAAACTGATATTAGAAATCTGAAGATTTTAATGTTTAATATGTTGAAGAAATACAGTAATTCTGCAGAAGGCAAAATCCTTCCTCTATTATTTTAGTCATGTCAAAACACACAAGCATATAAATTCATCATTATCCATGTACGTGTATATGCATATACATATACATATATGTTTCAGCAGGATCTTTACAAGCAGCACTACGCATAACTCCTGCAAAGTCAGAAGAGCGTTACATTCCATTAAATAATGTTGGAGAGCAATTTCCAATTATGGGAAAAAGTTAGGATTATTATGATATCTGGAAAAAATATCATTAGAAATAGTCTTCCCCACCCACCCCACCACCCGATTTTGGTTTTATACTTGCATTTTTTTCCTCATTTTCCACAAATAAGAAGGAATGATTTTCTATACAACTTTCAGACCACAGCTATTTGAATTTTGTATTCATATGACAATAAATATATACCTGCCACACAAATAACACTTGAAATCCAAGAAAAAGAACCTTCTGATACATCATAGAGTGCTAAAGATTATAGTCATTGAAGTGGACAATTTGAGGACAGTATTTTTCCATTTTAAACAAAGTGCTGTCTCCTCCCATACAAAGGAATGCCAGTATTAGGAAAAATAATTTCAGAGTGAATTAGAGATTACAGAAACAAAAATAAGACTAACTATAGTTCTTTCACTATGGATTTCACAATCTTTAGTACTGCTAAAGCGATTAACCAACTTGCTCCTTTTCAACTCACATAAATAACCAGGAACTACAGAGTCACTGAGAGAGAGTATCTTAGAAGTTATCAAAAGGGAAGTCAAAATTTACCATTATGCACCTAATTTATAGCACATGGATTGAGTCAGATGTCTCAAAACCAGAAAAGCTATCTTATTTTCCATTTCAAGTGTAAGTTGTGGAGATTCAGTCATCCATCTGTTATGTAATAGGTCTTTTGATTAAAATCCCAAATCCACAGTTTAATTCTTAATATAATATAGTGTTACATACAACAGACATGACTCAGGGACTAAAGAGGTATTTAAGTTTCACATTCTGTGTTCATCTATTAGCAATTCACAATTAAGTTGTTGAAGCCTGTCATGATGAATAACACCACCAAAAAAACCCCAAGCAGATCTGCAGGGGGGAGACAAATAGAAGTTCTAGTCACTCACTATTCTGCAGCTAGACTATTGCTTTCAGCCACCATGCTCACTGTGACAGATGTGGTCTTTAACAGACTGCAGACAGGGAAATTGAAAAAGAATTCTAATCCCCTGCAAAAGACAGGGCAAAGCTGAAAGTCAATGCAAAATTAGGGACAGCTCCCTGAAAATAGAGGCTAATAGACAGGGTGCCTATACAAGACTCACAGGTGATCCAGCAAAATTGTTGCTTTGCAGCTTTAATGCTCAAAATCTTAGTTAAGAGAAATACCTATGCACACGTGGAGTCATAGAGCCTGATGGTTACTCTTTATAATACTGACCAGCCATTGACCTTCCTTAGGATTTATGGAGATGCCAAGGCTTTAAATTTGACAGTGTAGAAATTTTACAATGTAGAATGGTTCCTACACATCAGTGCAAAGCTGGTGGCAATCAAATCCAAATCAAACTCAATTAACTATGGATGTTCTGAGAAGCCATCGTCAGTGGTTTCAGCACATATTGATCTGTATTTTTAAAGCTGCTTTTTCTAGGCAGCTACACTTGTCAGATTGATTATCGGTTTAGTGGATGTAAACACATTTTATGAAAGGTGCCAGGTGACCTTGGCTTCATGGACATTTAAGTTCTTATCCATATAAATGAATGAGAGACAGGGAGAACCCATGCAAGTTTCTGCCTATTGGTCTGCATTTGCCCTCTGTCTGATCACTCACAGGGGTGAGAACATAATTTTACTTCTAAACCCTAGAGAGCCCTCAGTCTCTCTAATGAGTTGGGAGCTGATAAGTTCCAATAAATCTGCTTCTTGGGGTATAGGCAAAGCAAAATATTAAGCTGCATCAAGACATAAAATGCATTTTTAAATCCTTCTTTCTTTGCTTTTTTTTTTTTTTTTTAAGACTGTAGAATTCTGTAAATGCTATTTAAGTAGCTTCTTGTCTTTTCAAGGCAAGTAGGCTCGCTTTGTTTCAAGGGAAGAGGAGATGGGAACTGCCACTTCTCCAGTTCAAGATAAGAAACTGGCCAAAAGGGAGCTACACAAATTAATACAAACTATGCAGCTTGGGTGCAAAGCAGAAGATGAACTCTGATTACTTCAGTATTAGAAACATAAAACATCTGACCACATAGAAGAGACTTCTGGTTTTACTAATGAACATGTAAAGGGAGAGACTAAACTGTGATCCAAAGAACTACCGCACTGCTGTTCCAGTAACAGCATGTGAAATACTGAAGAAACACAAATCAGATGAAATTTTTTTTAGTTCAGAACTTTTTTCTCTTCCCTCATTCCACCCCAAGTCTCTATATTTTCAGACTGTGAGAGAAAGAGGTTTCTTTCAAAGGTTGATGTTTTTGCTCACTGGCATTCCTAGCCTAAAATTAAGTTTTGTCCTTGAAAAAGAACAGAGCTTCTCTAGTTTAACTACCTTTTTTTTTTTTTTTTTTTTCCCCCCTAAATATGATAGTTATTTTCTTCACATTATTTCCAGGGTAAGGCAAGGTAGAGTCTGCTTGCTGTAAGATTTAAGAAAATATCTTATGTGATTTTCATTGGGGGAACATTAAAAAATAACATAATTTAGAACAGACAGTGCGGAGGAAAATAACACTTACTTAACTACCTTGGGAATACATTTTGACCCCACCTTAAATGGACTGCAGAACATCCAGTGACTCAACATAATAGTATACATATTTGGAAATGCCTGACTCCTATAAATTGCACTACAGACAAGGAAGTTGCAGAGGTATTTTACATGCAGGAACATCTCACATTCATCTGCATCTATTTAAAACCAGAATAGTTCCATTGAAGTTGGTGGTGGATATAAACATTTAATTCAGAATATTCCAAGGGGTCAAGGTAGGTTCTCAACTTCTGGGAGCATTAAAATTATTGAAAAACAAAATTAATAACCCTTCAAGAAGCTTTGGGAAACTTACAATCTTTGTATCAGAAACACATTATTCCCTGCTTGAGTAATGAGAATTAGTATTTACTTTTGAAAAAATGCCTTGGAGTTCCTATTATGACAGCTTGTGAGGTAGGATAGAAGGGAGTAACAGTCGTCTCCTAGACTTAGTTAAAAAGTTATATTTCAAGACCCTCACATTAGCATCTGATTCAAAAATCCAAATTATTTTTGTATCTTATCTATAATAATAAAAAAAGGATGGCTTAAAACATGCTAATCAGAACATTTTGCCATGCAGATGAAAATAATTCTGTTCTGAGCATAAGTGTATTTCAGCCACGTTATCTGACTGTGCTTAATAAAAGAACACACTGGTCTTTCTGTTCCCTCCATAGTTGAAGGCTCTCAGGATGTAGAGCTCCCTTTAAGACTTATTTTTTCAGCATGTACATGTCAGAAATTGCAATTTATATTTCCAAGTAATATAATAATGTTGTATAACTGAAAATTTTGATATAGTCAGATTGACCCTTGAGAATTGGCAGTCAGACAATTTTAAAATTGGTGTTACTTAAAAAAAAAAACCAAAAAACCAAACACAAA
>VWZY01012797.1:0-17131 GCA_013399075.1 Chloroceryle aenea | reverse complement strand
CAGGGGCGGGCGCCTCGGAGCGCGTGGCGAAGCTCCCCCAAAACAGAGCGGGCCGGCGCCCATCTCAGCCAGCCCTGGGTCCCGGGCGGAGACTGGGCGGTGAGACGGGGAGGGGGCGGAACGGGGTCGTGGCACAGCACGGATTGGACCCGGTCTCCGAGCTGGTGCCGAGCGGCGATGGGGCAAAAACGGTTCCTGAAATAAGTTACCGTCTGCCTGCTCGTGCTAATGCTGTTGGGAGGCAGGTTACTCTGTTGAAGGAAGAGTTTTCCCCCTTGGTTTCCCTCTCTACCCTGCACTTCTCAGGTCAAGGGGCAGTAGGGGTTTTCGTGGGGTGTTTTTGGAGGACTGGCTTTAATTGGCCTTTGTGTCCCCTTTTTTCAAACTTATATTTTGCCAGTTGCAGTGCAAGTGTGACACTGTCTGGAGAAACACAGCTCTTCCCCCTACCGGTGTATATTTCATTCCTTTTGGTAGCCTTTATGTGGAATTTTATTGTTAAATGGGATTGTCTGGAACTTTTCATCCCCTGCCTGTCGTAGGCAGGGTAATTAGTATGAAAGCAAAAAGCAATATTGCTGTTAAAGCCAGCTAAAGTAACCTGGTTAGAAATTTCCCAACTCAAACATTTCCAGACATAGCCATCTGCTTTTACAATTGTTACAATTTAAAGGATTTTTCAGTGGTAAAATGTTTAAGCTAAGGCGTGTGCAGATATAAATTACTTTTTTTAAACCAACGTTTTAAGATATGTATCGTATCTTAAGCTAGAATTTTGAACACTTTGTATGAACCTCTGAAAAATCCTCTGGATTTATAGCTATAGTTTTGATAAAGTAAGGATTGCAGTTAGGCTCTACAGATTTTAGCATCATAAATAAGGTATCTACATAACAAATTTGCTTTATGTTACTAGCCTGTGCTTTGAGCTTGACTTCATATGGTAAGCAAACTGGATATAGTTTGAGTTCAGCTTTTTTTTTTTCTTGTCCTGTACAATAGTGATCTCATATGATAAGATAGCTCACTGAGATAAAGAGAATAGGTTTTCTTCTCTTTCCAGCTTTGTATGTAAGTATCTCTGAAAGGTCTTCTGAAGTTTTTCTGTCAGTTACTGAGGGTTAGGCAGGCTTTTACAAGTTTCACCTAACATATCCCCTCCGTCAGTGAAAACATCTGGTCCATCAGATCTTGAACTGTAGAAAGATGAGGGGCAGGTCCCAGACTGGAGTACTTCAGTGGGTATATTTTCATAGTCCTGTCCTGTTAAAGTTAATACACTCCTAACTTGGTTTAAATGTGTGCGAGTCTGTGTCTTGACATAGGGGTGTAACTTACAGAATTGTAGTTGCGAGTGAACGCTCACTAGTGCACCACCATTGAAATTATTCCTTAAAATAAAGAAGTAACGAACCATTATCTTCCAACACATCGCAGTTGCTGCTCCCTGGCACCTCTGATAAGAAATTCTGATAAGTTTGTGTCTAGAGGTGCGTTAATCCCGTTTTGGAGCAGTGGACAGGGATGAATGGTTGTGGTGACCCCTGCTGACAGTCAGGCCACCCTGCCAGTGAGGTACTCACTCTGGTGGCCACACTCTTACTTCGCTGCACATTTGTAGCTTTATCTTAATTAGTAAAGCATTTTTCATCTAACTAATTTTTGTATTATATTAAAATTATATTTAAAGTTTTTATGAGTTTTCTCTGGGTAGTTTATTTCCTCTCCATTTTGAGCGCCTTTGTTACTTGTTAAGATCAACTTCTTGTTGGTCTGAACATTTATTTTGTATTTTGGTTTTTGATGAACTGTAACAAAAAGCTTTGTTCCGATGAGAAGTTAAAGCTTTGTTCCTATGAAAAGTAGTCTTTTGGGTTTTTCCTTCACTTTCTTTTGTGTCCCAGCTGTGTATGGAGCACAGAAGAGGGTGACTGATATCAATTGACCTGTCAAGAAAGCTTTTCTCTGTTGCCTGATGAGAATGTTTATAAGAACAGCTGGGTTGTTTGTTTTGTTTTGTTTTGTTTTTTTTTTAACTGTTACTACATGAATCGATACACTATGGAAAAGAGAAAGAATAATGTGGCTTGTTTGGTTTGGATTTTTTTTTTTTTTTGAGTTGAGCTATTAAGATATTCCATCTAATAACTGCTTTAACAGCCCTGCTATTTTATATGAGCAATGAATAGGCAGGAAAAGAGCAATATAAATTTAAACAAACACCACACCTATCAAGCCTGATGATATGTAGCCTTGTATAGGAGCATCTTTATTACCTACATGAAAATTACCTACAGGAAAGGAGAAGGAAATGAATTATTCTTGTAAAAGCAGTTTGTGAAGAATCAAAAAAGAAAGTTGTTGATTTCAAATTCTAAGTTTGCCATCCCACAATTACATAAATGGCAAGCCAAGAGCAGATCTAAGAATTGCTGCGTTTTGAGATTGGATGTGGTACTTTCACTGTCATACTGGTGGCAGCAATTGTGTAAATTACTGTGGGCTTTCTGTTTTCGAGTCTGTAGTGTTAATGATAATACTTCATTGAGTATATAATGAATAATTTATGAAATGCTTCAAATACCCAACCTACTGTGAAATTTCCAGTTAACGTATTATTGCAATATCTGACTAGTTTATGTAACGTAAACAAAATAAAACATTGTTTGGGTTTTTTTTTTGTGCAAGTTCTTGAGTGATGCCCAAAACAGATTCATTTAGATTTGTTTAATATTGAGGAATTTGGGTTTTTGTTATTGGAGAAGGATACTTAATTCCATGAATGCTATTATCCTGAACAAAACCAATATCTAATAGATAGGGACTGTGAGGAACAAAGAAGGAACAAAGTTATTCCAGAAGGAACAGATAATATTTATGTAGGAAAGACTGTCAAAACAACTGTAATAAAAAAGAATGATGTATTACAGACTTTAAAAAGAGATTTATTAATTTTATTGACTGATGTGTTTGCAAAGTGGTACAGAAAGATTTACATGCCTTAGGGCATGTAAAACATGCATTATTAAACTCTATTTAAAAGGCTCTTTAACTCCCTTGTTGCCAGATGGGATGAGAAAAGATAAGTGTCCTGCACTGCAAATGGCCTCCTGTTCAGCATTTGCTGTTTTCTAGTCTGGAGTCAGCTTTGGTGGATGAAGAAGGTTGATGACTCTAAGGTTTGTACTAGAAAGATGATTTGTTACTTGTATTTCATAACGTGAAAGGACTGTGTGAAACTCAGAAGCCCACTGTGTTTGGTAACTCTAAAGCATACAGCTACATGTTGCTTCAGTCATATTTTAATTTAAAATTGCATCATTCAATATTGGTTTGCAGGTCTTTTCAGCAACAAGGATTGCTTTTCCAGCCTGGATAATTATTTTTTGTGTTCTAAGTCTTGTATGTTTTTTATTAGCATACATCTTTCATCTGTATTGTAAAGGCATCTTAGGAAATTAAGGAATTAAATACATTTGACAAGGTTATTGCTTAATAATGAAACAGAATCTAAGCTGTATTCCTTAGTATTTGACTTTATTAATTAGATGAGAAATTAGCCCCTTCTATCAAAGCTAGCTTTCATTGTTAATTATCATTTTAGGGTAACCTAGGAAAAAAAAAAATCAGGAATTTATTTTTACAGTGCAGTTTCATTTAAGTCAAGTCTTGGTCTATAATTCAAACAATATAGTGCTTCTGAACAGCTTGGACCTTGGACTGAAGGATAAACTTGAAGATGGGCTTTACTGTGGGGTTATTTCATGTTTTTTGTTTTTTTTCTTATTTTTTTTCTTACAGATGTTTGACAGGATCAAACCATCCGATGAAGCTTCTGCTTCTTCAGCACAAGGTAAGAAGTTTAGAAAGTAGATGCTTTTGTTGCAATTTGGTTGTGGTGTTGTGTTTCTGGGTTGTTTTGGGTTTTTTTTTTAATGTAATTAACAGTAGAAGCATTAGTTCACCTTTTACTTTTAATTGCATATGTCAATTTCCTAAATTTCATTATGGAACTTAGATGGAAGAAGTGACTTTTGAATCATCCACAGAGTTTCCATGTAGGTGTGATTTTTCTTGTCCTGCAATAAGCTGTTAAGACATGCTACATTTTATCTCCATGATCACGGATATAGCAGTATAAATGTAGACTTGATCCCAGATGCATCACTAGAAAAATTCCCATTCACCTCAACCATTAAATAAAACTTATTTTATGAAGCTCTTAGAGGAACTTCGAGGACAAAGGTATCTCTCTCTACATGCCTTCTTGAACTTACTAAACTTATCTTCCTTAAAAATAGTAGTTTTGACAAATGCAGTGTAAGAGAAGTAACTAATTGCATGTAAAACTCTTCCATCTTTTTTTTATATTTTTGGTGGCTTTTTTTTTTTTAATAGGAATCAAAAGACATGGTGTTGAAGGCTCTCTACGAGAGGGCAGCAATAGCAGGTAAGTTAGGTGATTATCTGACTGGCACCTAGCTTAATGCTTACACAGATTAAACTAGGAAGAATCCGTTTTTCAGCCTTATCTGTTCTCTTGTGTAATGGATGACAGAGATGCAATACAGATCAAGTGTATAATGTAAGTCCTTTTTATCTTGTACCCACACATTACTAACAGCTGTGGGGAAGGTGCATTGCAGCACCCAAAACTCATGTGTGGGTGTCAGGATTTCTTGTCTTTGGTCTATTTTTATAAACTTAAAATACTAAAACACAGAATTAAAAGATGACTTTGGCTTTTTCTGTAGAGACAGTTCTCTTCAAATTTCAGCTAACTGAAATTAGCATTTATGTAAGCTGTACCTTCAACCTGTTATGCCTTGTTCTGCATTTAAGAAAAAATGTCTTTAATGAAATTTGCTTAAGAATACCTTAAAATATCTAGTCCTACTTGCTGTTGCAATTCTGAAATAGAAATATTTATCTTGCAAGTTTGTTCCAGTGCTATACTAAGGTAGATAGAATTTCCATGTTATGAAGAGGAATTAAACAACTCAACATGTCTTGGAAATATTGCCTGCTTCTTTCAGTTTAAACGCAAGAGGGCAGGAACATCCTCGGCCTGGAGTATCCACCGTGCAAAATAGACAAGGGTACTGCAGCTGTTGTAATGTACACTACACTAACCTGGAACAGGTGAGAAAGCTTCTGCATAGTTCAGAACAGACAGCACAGAGTACCAAAAGGCTTTATGAGCTTTATCAAATGTCAGCGTCTGCACTGCACAACCAGTACTGAATGAAAAGTAATCTATTTGTGAATTGCATAACGTATACATCGGGAAAAAGATACCCTTCTTATCTGTTGCCTGTTAAAAAGATGCTGTCGGAGTCTGCCTTTCCAAAGTGGCACACGATTGTGTGTCACAGGTTTTGTTCTGTGACTTTAATCTTGAGATTGGTATATATTTTAAAGTAGTATATGGTAGATATCAAAGCTGAAGACATTTGATCATTTTTTCTGTTCTTTAACTCTGTCTCCTGTTTTTTAGACTTCTTAAATTAGAAAGTAGAAGCCTATTACATCTTCTATGCTTATGAAAATTCTCCTTAATTTGAGTGAATCAGGATGTTTACTCATAAGAAGATCAAGCATATTTTTGATAGTTGTTTATAGATAACATTTAAAGTATTTGTAGTAGTTACAAGGATTTGTGAGCAGCTGTCAGAACTGCTAATTTATGCCCCAACTCAGATATTTAAATACATTTTAGTATTATTTGAGACTCCCTAAGCGTGCTTAAATATCTCACTTAATTAAGGTCTTAAAGTACAAAAGGCTGAAGATTTTTTATTTCAATATTTTCATAGCAGCAGTGTAATGTTTAAACCGGGCAACAGTCTAATGGGAAAGTTACCTGGGAAGTAATTTTTAGGAACAAGCCAGTGCCTTAACAGTAGTATTAAGCTAGTTACCTGTTTATCTTTCTTCAGCATGTTGTCAGCTCCCAGCACAGAAATTTTACCACTTCCTGTAGAAGTCGTATGAGGACTGGTAGCTTGATGGAGCGTTTCCTGCAAGATGTTTTACAGCATCATCCCCACAGATACCATGACAACAGGTATAATACAGATGCCTTTTTTTTTTTGAATATTTCTTGGTATAATACATGTATTAAGAGTTCTTACGTCTATTCTGTTGCTGAGCACTAAATTTTACCCATTTGAAGTGAAACTTTCACACTGAAGATAATTTAGAAAGGAGAGTATTTATATAAACTTTGTCCAAGTATATTGCTTTTGTGTTGTCTGCACTTTTAAACTGTTTCACTATTAAGTGAAACAACAACACTAATGATAGCTATTAAATGTGAAGACCTGAAAAAAGAAGGAATATGTGCGTCAGTGGGTATAATGGCAGACTGTACAGTCTGACATGCATTTAAAAATTCTTATCTTGTGGGCTTTTTATATGTATATTATGATAATTCTCATAAATCTGTGTTGCATAAATCTATAGCCGAATATTTTATGGTTGGTTTGTTTGGTTTTTTTCTGAAAACTTAAAATTTTGGTTTGTTGTTTGTGAATAAAGTCAGGTGGATATTTGTATATTTATTTTTTCATTATCCTCACAGTTCACACATTCAGTTAGTACTTAATTACATTAATTAATGCTCAGATTTTGAGAAGTGTTCTCTTTATTTATCATGTGCATGTTTATGCTAAGAGGGTCAGCGTGCAAGATTTTTCTTGCACAAGGAATATTGCAAGTTGCATTATAAAATTTTATTAATTTTCTTTTAAAATAGCACCTGTTCAGGTGCTGTACTGCTGTTGGAGAATCGATGTGGCTTATTGAGGTCATGCAAAGTGTGCTGTAAGTTTTATCCTGTTTATCAAAATTTGATTAAATGACCCTATTATGTTTCTTCATTTAAGTTATTCAGAGCTTTTCCTTGTCATCTGAACATTTTAATACTTTATTCTTTAAAAATTTTGGCAAGGACATGTAAGTCATAAAACTTAGACTGAACTGGAGGGCATTTTTCTTCAGATCTTTTGTTGTGATGATGAGCGATTGATTGTTCAACCCTTCTATTTAATAGCAGTAACCAGTTCTTGGTGTTTGACTGGTGTGGTTTTGGTTTGGTTTGGTTTGGTTTTGTTCTTCCCCCAGTGAGTATTTAGCTTTTTGATAGATTCCCAGCTATGCCATTTGAGAAACCTTGATGGTGGCTAGATTTTACAGGCTTCTAGCTATTTTATTCTATTTAATTGTTGTTACTTGAGCTACCTTGTCAGATACAGCTCTAAAAGCTTTTAGCTGCTATGAAACTTTGTATTGCCACCTATAGCTTCATTGTATTTTTAAAATACAGTTGCTGCTACACGACAGCTACCACTTCAGTTTCCTTACTTTCACTTAAATTGCATATTACAGTATGTAAGGGTGTAAGTGTTCATACATTCTGCACTCCTACACACACCCATCCTCTCCCCATGTGCATGCCTTGTACATGCTTTCAACGCTATGTAAAGGTATAAGAAGTTTTACACGTTGAAACCTTGTGGATTCCTGTGTTGCATAAGAGTAATAGTCCATATCTTTCTGTTCTGTTAATTCTGCAAGGCATAAACACTTACATTTGAGGCAGTCCTAAAGACAGAACTGCCACTTATGGAATAGATAAAAATCTGCTGTTATCACAATGAGCCTAAAAATAATTTGGCTGCTTATACAAGTGAGTTAGAAGTTGTGGTATGTCTGTGAGAAACAAGTAGTATGGAATTCCTTGGCCATATTTTGTAGAGAAAGAGGCATTTATACTTACTAGTATTTTTACACTGTGCCATATTATAATGTTCCATCTCTCTATAAAAGTTCAGTATTAATTAATGATAGCTTTATCAGTGAAATGGCCTCTTTATAAGTTCAGAACTTCACACAAAGGAAATAGATTTACTTTTTCTTGCTTTGCTATATTTATAAAATGATTGTAATGTATGTCTGACCATTCTTAATGGGTGGTTGCATGAAGAAGTTAACTGACTACTAATGCCCCAGTTGTTATTTTTAGCTTTGTGAAATATTCCCTCCTCCCTCTCTGCTCTGTTTTAAAACGGAATATCTCTGCTAAAGACGAGATGCTAACCTGAGTTTGTTTATTAGGTGTGATGCACTCTAAGTAACTACTCTTTACCTTTTTTTTTTTAATCAAAAAACCCCCAAACAAACAAAAAACATAAACCCAACACTATTGTTTGAAAACTCTTAAGCATGTTTACAGTATTTATGCAAGGTGGTTTTGTTTTTTTCCCCTCCGCTTTAGGTCAACCTATGAAGACATACCACTCCCCGTCTCTACAGAGGCTGCTAGCATTGCTCGCCTGTCCCCTGAAAAGATGGAGAAACAGAGGAACAGAGACAGGCAAGAGATTTCCAGCGAACACCAGGAATTTGTTGGTGAAATATTCTCTTCTGATCCAGGCCTGTCTGATGAGGTTACAAAGCAAGCTTCTGTAACACAGGCATTTATTAAAAAACTAGAAAGAAAGGAAGATGACGGAAGAGTATCCCAGAAGTCTGTAGGCATTTGTAGCAGTGAGAAATGGGATACCCTTAAAGATGCTCAATTTGCAAATCATAGCCATGAAGGCCAGTTTACAGCTGGGAACCCTGTACCTCAGTGTTTTCCTGTCAGTCCTTTAGTCCATAGCTCTTCAGTTAAACCTAAAACAGGAAAAAATGTTAGCAATTCGGCAGTATCAAATCCAATTCGACACAGAGAATGTGATAAAACAGGACTAGTGTTACACAGTAGTCCCGTGTTACTGAACCCATGCTTGCATCCTGCTCCAGCGCTGCTTCATTCAAAACATCCTTCAGTGTCTCATCAGAATCCTGTGTCCAGCCACAGCAATTCTTTATGTATAACCTCAGGTCAGTCTCTCTCAAAACAAGATGGTTTACGAACTCAGGATGAAACTTTGGTGTCTGATTTCCATCTCAGGGATACTGTGGGTATCAGCAGCTCCCTAGATCTTGGGACATCCCCACAACTATCAAGATGCAAAAACGTGAAGATGAACAGAGGTGATGAAAGTTCAGTGGACGAAACTATCGAAGCTGTTATTTTGAAATACTGCCATGGAACCACATCTGAAGAAATTTATTTCAAAGAAAATAATAATCCCTCTTTAACTTTTTCATCACTTCTGGATGATACTAACATAGAAGGTTCTGAAATGAGTTTTGACTGTGATGCACCTATTCAGGCAGGAACAGACTTATCCAAGGCAGCTATAAAAGATATAGAATTCCTAAAAGAGGTCCAAGTAAGTTTGCAAGATGAAGACTATGGAACACAGCTCTCTTCTGTTTTAAAGAGTGAGTCAGGAGAGAAAATAAAAGCAGTGAAACAAGATGTTGTAGGTCATACTGAAGAACCTGTTCTTCCAGCTCTGCCTCATGTGCCTCCTTCTTTTGTGGGGAAGACTTGGTCTCAAATAATGTATGAAGATGATATAAAGATTGAAGAACTTGTGCGTGATTTCAGGGAAGGTCGTTTTCGCTGTTACTTTGACAGTGAATCCTCAGCCAACTGTACAGGGAAGAGAATGAAGAAAAAAAAGCAGAAGAATGAAACTAAGAACGATATTATTGAGGGTAATAGAACAGAAAGTGCATTGGTTGAAGCATTTCCAGAATTTAACGATGCTTTAAGTAGTGGCTCTGATTTTGATAACCGGTCTTTAGCCTCAGATACACTATGCAACCCACAAATTCTTAAAATGCCTAGGAAAAGGACATGGCGCCTGGCTTCAAGATGCCAGGTGGTTAAGGTCAGCCACGGCACCCAAACAAGCCTGTTGAACTACCCAGTAGCAAAAAGAAAAATGTTGAGAAGAGAATCTGATCCAGCTGATCAGAAAGCAAGCGTCGTGTGGCCAGAGAATGAAAAAACTCCAAACATGAAAACTAGATTATGTGCCCTCAAACTTCCGGAGTCCTATAGTAAGATTATGAGTCCTGTACAGCCCAAAACAGTGGTGTATGTACTTTCATGCCCAGAGATAAAACAGTGTAAAGATATTCCCAAAATGAGGAAAAATCATAACTCCACAGAAAGTAAGGACTCTGTGAAGTATAAATACAAACAGTGTTCTTTTAAGTACTATGACCCACTGACAAATCGAATTCTGAAAATGCCTCCGAAGGGTACGGGTGGAGAAAAGGCCAGAAAGCCCTCCCATGTTCGACAGCTATTCAGAAGTCTCAGCTCTGATGCAAACACGAGGACACTAGCTGATGCCCAGAGGGAAAGCACACCATCAAAGTCACTCAATTGTTCAGACTTCTGTAGTTCATCCGCAGCATCTTTCCTGACAGAGCCAGGTAAAGGGAATGATTCAGTCTCAAGTCAAAAGGCAGATGGGTCTTCTGTTTCCACAGAAAGATCAGATTGTCTGGTATCTGGTCACTCTGAGAACTCTTTAAAACACTTGATCATTTCACCTTTGAACTCTCATCAGTCTGCTGTAGAAGGAGATGGTAGATTAACTCCGTTTAACAGCAGAGTTACCAAAACTCCTCTGACTTCCGTCAGAAGCGAGCGGTTAGAGAGGGAGAATCTGAAGGCGATATGGAAGAGAAAAGAAGGCACTAATAAAGAACCATTTCTTTCCAGAAAGGCTGCAGCACCTGTGTCTGTTAGATGTACTGCTGGGAGGAGAGGAAACAGGGTAACCACAGGCAAGCAAACTTCGAGAACTAAAAAACAGCAAAAAGAGGGGATAAGAAGGAAACTTCGTCCTTGTGCCGAGAAATCCTCTGCTTTCTCCATCCATAGGTGCCAGACAAGGAAAACCACAGTGGGAAAGCACCTTAAGAAAGAAAAGCCTGATGCTAAAAAATTAACGGTGAGGAGGAGAAGAAAACCAAACAGGACCTTTCTGAACTCAGCAGTGGTCTCCAGCATTCCTGAAAAGAGGCGGAAAGTCACATCAGAATCTTTTCCCAAGAAGCCAGAGCGAACTTCTTCCAAAGTCAGGAACTGGGAAGTAAGTGGAGATCGGGGTCACCCTAGCACTGTGAGCCAACCCTCTAGAAGAACTTCTGCTGTACCATTACTTCAAAAATGTCGTTCTACCAGGTGAGAGCTAGCTACCAAAAGAACTGTGGTTTTTTGTTTTTGTGGTTTTTTTTGTTTGTTTGTTTGATTGTTTTTTTTTTGTTTTGTTTTGTTTAGTTTTTTTTTCTTTTTGTTCTTTTTGTCTTTTTGTTTTTTGGTTTGGTTTCATTTGGTTTTTTAGCCAGCACCTGGAAAAAGACTGAGGAAAAGGAAAGGGAACAAAAGGATGTCGTAGATGAAACAACTGAAGTGCTAGAGCTGCAGAAAATGCAAAGCCAGTCTAATGTGAAACAAGTACAACTGTAAACTCAGCTCTTGTTCTGGGAGTATGGAGACGTAATGTATTGCACTGTTCTAATGTGTAAAGCTGCAGGAGTTGTACATTTGACTTCAAAAGCACTTAGAGTCCTAGTTACTAGACTTCACCTGTACATCAGAAAAAGGAGCTTGAATAGTATCATATTGTTTTTATGATATTACTGGTGCACAATAGCGCACTGTAATATGGTAAATTAGAAGCTGTATTAATTAATTGTGCCTATTCTAAAGTGCAAAAAAAGATTTGGTTGTTAGGCTAGAAATTAAATGATACATCAATCCAGGTTGAATTTTATATGTATTTTGTGTTTGTGTATATGCACACCTCCTTCAACACATAATATATACCTGCCTATGGAGTGGCATTAAAATCGATACAGTATGATACAATTCAGATAAATTCAGTGCTTGACTGAAATATAATTGTACATGTTTTTATCTTGACCTTTTTTTTTCCTGAAACCATGTCCAGAGCAGTTATTTTGGACAAAAAGTCACTGTGGGCTCTCATCAAGCAATAATAGACCATGCTGGTAAGGAAATACTTCTCTCTGGGGCACTGTTCAATGGTGGTGGCTAAAGTGACATCTCAAATTCCCAAAGAGATAGAGACTTAGGACTGGGTTTTGTTTTGGTTTGTTTATTTGTTTTTCTTTCTTTTTAAATAGCTTATTGACTAAGTTTATAGGTGAATTTCACATTCCTTAGTGGGGGGATAGAAAAGTTATAATAAAAACAAATAGCAGTGAGTTGTTCTAAATTTCTACCTTAAATTTGAGTTTCTGTGCTTTTTTTAAAATTTTAATTTGGTATACTGTTGGTAACATTTTTATGTACTAGAGTGAAAACTTTTTTTACATTTTCAGTAAAATATTAAATGTAAGGCAGCATCAATTTAAATGTATTAGATCTGTTTTAGGTGATATTTAAATAGCTGTTTAAAATGTTTAGTTAATTTAAAATTGTATTCCACAGTGATTCATGTTTGGCCACTAATGCTCTAATGACTGTGATTTTTATGGCAAAATAATGTACCATATTGTTTTGGTTTAGTTTTGTTGGTTTGTTTTTTTTTTTTTATAGTTATTATGATGACAGCTTATTTAATGTGTTTTGGAGACATGAACCCTGGTCTTAAAGATGTTTCTATGCTTTAAAATCCAAGATTAATAGCTCATTTTTCTTAATTTAAGCATGTAGTTAAACATGGCAATGAGGGCTCTGGTTTGTAAATCTGCAGTTTGGTATAGTGTATAATCTAATTTAAAGGTCTCTGTAAAATCTATAGTTGTACGATGCATCTCTTTCACCTAAGAAAGATGTAGAAAAGACCTGACCAAGCTCTCTGCCATTGAACATAACACCCGTGCATTTTCCTCTGAAAACACAAAATATTTTTTGATTCATTTTCTGAAATGTTAAGGGTCCCTGGTTTGGATTGAGATAAAGGTGGATTTTGAAATGGTTTATTTAATATACAGTATCTGAAGGAAATGTAAAAGCCGTCACCGTAAACCACTCGTTCAAAAAATATTCTGGGAATGTTGGAAATGTATGTGCATATTTCCCAGAGTAAGTAAAAGTTGTGCATGTACTTAAGCCAGCTGGAAACTAAGTTCCTTTACAAGTCAAATATGGTCTGACAGGTGTATATATATATGGATATATTAATTTATTTTATTTTAAAAATAAAAGTTGATTTCTATGGATTAATTTTCCTATGGTTGTCAGTAGACACAGAATCTTACAACCATATTGCAAGTCACTGGAAAATGAAGGGTTATAGAAGTTCTTGTAGCCCTGCTAACTAATTGTGCCTCTATAATTTAATATTTTGTCTAATATAAAATGACTTTTTTAAAGAAAAGTTTTAAAGGAATGGCTTTTATAGAAAGGTTAATTTTTAGAAAAAGGAAAATAAGATTTTTTTAAATAAAGTTTCTTTTAAAGCAAAGCTTTAAATTAACTCTATAGATAATTCCCATTCTAACATATTTTTATGATACAAGAATGTTTTCCTAACTTCTTCAATGTTATTTTTTGCAATATTGTACACACGAAGAGCTTGAAATGTTTAGTGTGTGAATAAGGTTTAATGCACATTGTACTTTAAGATCATTAGGGCATATTTGTTTACAGCCAAAAACACTGTTCTCTGTGCTCATTCATTGCAAGCTTGTGTTTCTCCATCACACTTTTCCTCAAAACTTTGAGTAATAAAAATATCTTGAGGACTATAGAATGACTTAATATTTTTAGCAATGTCTTTTTTTTTTCCCTCTTCTTTTTTGTAAATAATAGAACCCCTTGTCAGGGTGAATTTTTTAAAAAGAAAAATATATTGTATTTAAATAAAAGTGTAAGGTATATATTTTTCTTTAAAAAAAGGTATGAAATACAAAAAATTAAAAAAAATACTCTGGCTACAAGTCTGGAAACATTTCTGTGGTTGACAGTGTCAAAATAAGAGTTACTGTAAGCTTGGATTTTATTCTGTGCCTCACTTCTGTTGAGAAACCTCTGTGCATGCTCAATGACTACTCGGGAAAAGGTAGCAACTGCTTTGGAAAGAGATTTCATGGAGGTGTGTGCAAAACATAAAAAAAAAATAAGTACAGAGACACCAAGTATCATGGGCATGAGGGAGAAAAGAGAAGTTTTCTGGGGTCTTGAGGAATTAGTCAAACACTTTCCTATTAGATAAATGATACAAATCTGCTGCTACTATTGACTAGCACCTTGTTTCATTAGCAGCGTGGCTGAAACTCTGAAACATAACTGTGAAGTCTAAACCAATGGAAAATTTTCCCAGCTGAAATACTTCCTCACTGGAATTGATGGGAGAGTTGGTTGGTTGGGCGAGGCCGGTGTCTGGTTTTTCGTTTGTTAGTGGACAAAGATGTTTGTTGGTATGTTTGCATGTCTCAGTCCAGAGCAGCAAGAAAAAGTAACCAGATTAAAGAGGAATAAAGTAATGGGGTTTGAATTTAATTTGCAGCAGTTAGATACAGGATATGTTATAACAGTTGAGAAAATCTTCAGTTTTTCCTCTATGCGTATGTAATGTTGACCTTCTGCAAGTTCATACTTTTTTATACAATTGATAATTTAAAAAAGTCCCCCCACAAAGTACTCATTCAACCTTTTAAAACAATCTCATGTTAAGAAGCTTGGGTTTTGTTATTTATTTTTATTGTGAACCTTGAGGGTGACCCAGATTCATACGGTGCCAGGTGCTAACCAAAGACAGAATAGCAAATCCCCAAAACTTCAGAAATCTGATGCTTGCACCTAGCAGTTCTTGAGTTCCTTTTTTGTTAAGGTATTTTGCTTGCTAGTTCTTTCTGGCAAGTTTGCATCCAATGTTCTTGCAATCATAGTGTGGAAATGCAACTCTGGGACTCGGATAAAATGAAGTATTTAGCTCTGTTTATAATGAGACTACAATCTGAAGTTGTGTTTGTTTCATGCTAAATTTGTGCACAAAATAGAATATGTGGGTTTGTGGGTTTCATGTTCTTGTAATTGATAATGTATTTTGCAGTATTCTTGGCTTGATCCTGTAAATTTTTTTACCTGCTTCTCCATCTCTACTGTCTGTGGTAGTTTGACACGATGTGAGTTGTTAGTAATACAGTGATACTACAGACTTGTCCAGTGCTATAGCTGCATCTTCTTTGTTTGTATCTTCAGCTCATTTCATTCCAGATATATTGTTTCTGTGTTTTCTTCAGTCATGCATTTGGATTCTTTTTATGTTGTGAAGAGGACAGGATATTCGATTTGGAAGTAAATCAGTGACAGGTAACAGAATTGGATGGGTCCTCCTCTGAAGCAAAGAGAACAAGCTAGTATATGTGCTCCCATGCCTGGGAGTCTGATGACTTTGCTGAGTAGTGCAAATGCAATTAAAATCCCCAAATGTTTGTCTTTTAATGAGTTATCTGTTACGAATTACAGCATTCCTCAGTCTCTTTTTTCAGAAAACTTTGTATAAGCATTGGTCTGAGCATGCCCAGAAGCAAAGGTTTTGTCCCTTATTTAAGTTTTGAGGTTACAAATTTATTCATTCCTTCAGCAGAACAAATTTTAGTTTGATAAAATAAAGTCTGAATTTGCATTTTTGTAGTTTCTTTATTCCTGAAGTGGAATGTAACATGAAACTATTTGCTATAATTTGTTGTGGAAACAACACCACAATGCTATGGAACCAGCTACTACTTTGAAGAAGGCTGGTTATAACTTCAACAGCTGCTCACAACTGTAGGATATCTTGACCCAGTGAAGTCTTCTGTTGACTTCAGTGAAGCCAAGATTCATCCCATCCTGTGGCAACCAAAGGTGTGGCACCCTAGGGTGGCATTGAAAAAGTATGGGATGTATTTGAGATGATTAATTAAAAAGCACCAGCTGCATGGCAAGTTAGGCATGAACAGTTTCTTCAGAATATGCACTTAATAAATGCAGGCAGTAAGTAGCTGGAAGTGTAATGTTAAGTAGGTTTCTACTTTATGCAAAAGTGATTGAATTCTCTGTAATCGCAGACCACATCAATCCTGATTATGGTCTTACAATGGGTGCAGAACTGTCTTCAAAGTTGTGTACAAAAATACTTTTTAAAGATTTTTTTGGTAATTAGAATACTAGAACACCTTAAACAATAGAATACCCTGTGTGGAATAACTTGTTCTTTAAATTTAGTGGTCATTTGCTGCTGGCAACAGTGCCTTTTTAAACCAGCATGATCTTTTGCAGGAGCCATGCACACAGGTAATTCAATTTGGATCAATAACTGACTGAAAGATAGAGGCATATTGTTTCAATACATCATAAAATTTCAGGACATGGTTTACAGTTTATAACCCATGCTTGAAGATAGCTGGCTGAATGAAGTTACTGCCGTGCTGTCAATTCATTACGAGCACGTCATTCAACCATCTAAACCCGATGTTACAAACATGATACTGTAACCCAGTTTCAAGTCTGGTGATGGAATCTTTCACGGGAGATATAAACAACCAGTGAGATGCTTGTAAAGTGTCAAGTACAATGGAGATTCAGTTCAAATATATATATGAGAGCTATGATGAAATTAATAGCTTGCTTTTAGTCGGCTTTGGATTCGGTAGTCCTCAGCATACGTCCCTTCCCTTGTGGATGCAACGTGTGTGCATGACTTGCGTTTGCTACACTAAAGTTTTAAGACAAAAAGGGAGGTAGAAGTGAAGAGTAAGACCTAAAGGTGTTGTACAGAATGGAACTGGACCAATAAATATTTGGGGTTTTAGTATTTATTTTGTCCAAACTTTTTCAGAGAATTGTCCAAATCCATCTGCTTCCTGTGGTTCCATCGTTCTTCTGGTATGTTAATTTGCTTAACACAGGGATAATATTTCCCTGTACCACTGCTCATTTTGATCCTTTGAGCTACTGCTAAGAGGGCAAAGTGATTATAACAAAGATCATTCACGTGCTTCCTTTTGAAGGCTAAAAAGTAAAGTTGTAAGGCAGTATGTGGCTACGAGTAGATTTCTCCTTACTCTTGAAAGGAACTCTAAAAACTCTGATCCTGCACACCTATCTTTAGTGTACAAAATGCAAGCAGTTCACCCTGGTTCCCTTGTGTGCACTGGACGGGGCTGGTGCCTCAGACGATAACTGGTTTATCAATGTGCATCATGCTTCCCAGGACCTCCAAGGGCTGCAGTCGGTGGGTGTAAATTGGAGCATAGG
>VWZY01012796.1:398238-437066 GCA_013399075.1 Chloroceryle aenea | reverse complement strand
GGGGCCGTGACTCAGCCCCCTCCGGGCACTTCGTCTTTACTGAGGTGCGGACGTGACTGCATCGTGCTCGGCCTTGGCGCTCCCGCCGGGGGGCGAGGGCTGCCAGCCAGGCACCCGCCGCTGGCCGGCCCTGCGTTGCCCTGTGAATGCTCGAATGGTGGCACCCGTAGCTCCAGTCAGACGTGCGTGTTAAGTGCATTCAGACAGAGAACTAAGAGAAAAATTATTTTTTAATCTCCCTTCTATTCCTGCCGGCCCATCTGGGCAGCGCCGCGTTCAGCTCTCGCAGGTACACCTTGTACACAAACGGCCTGAGGGCCCCACGGTGTTCTCTTTTGATTTAAGTTTTCTTTGCCTCTCTTTTCCCTTCGTTCATAAATGCTTGACTGCTTTAGGTGGCCTGTAAAGGTTGAAGAATTTGCATCGTGTATTTCATAGGTGTTTTACATTCACTTTGGGTTTTTTTTTAACACTTAAAACAGGAGATGCTTTTGCCTAGCTGGGCTGCATTCACAGTTGCTTTGCTGTGACAAAAGCAGTGAATCTTTTTCTTGGAGAATTCGTAGTCTTTACAAAAAATGCCGAAATAATAATGAATGTGATGGTCGTTGTTATACAAGAATTGGTCTGACGTGAACACATTTCATAGAAGGTACGGGAGACTTAATATTTGTTAATTCTTAAGACAACAAAACAAGCACAGCATGGTAACATGGCAAACAATTGCCCATAGCCACAGAGGCTAAAGCAGAAGTGTGATGACTCATTGTAGATATTCTTCCATCACTTTCTGAAAGATATGCTTGCTTTTCTAATGCATCCTTTCTCCTCAGGTGTCTAGGGGCCGTTCACATGTGGATGATTGCAATGATCAGTTCCTACAAAGGAATTTGATCATCTAGGTTGCAAGGTTTGCAGTATTTATCAGCCAGTTTCTAGTCAGACTGCTAGGAGATGAGCGTTAGTTAGGTGTCTGTGAAGAGCACTTTTTTTCCTTCACCTTGTTGTTGGCCTCTTGAAAAAGCCATAGGTTAGAGTCAAAAGCAGAGGTGTTTTTTGTTGTTTCTGTTCGTCTTTTGAGGCTTGTATTTATTTTTTTGTAACATTATGCAGTGTTGATGCAAAGCAAAAAAAATCCAAAATGCCCCCCCCAATAGAAAGCCAAACACACAAAACTTTAATTTAGTAGTAGTGAATTTTATCTTGCTGACAGGAAAATGTCTGTAGAAGTGTTCTTTCAGGTGTCATCAAAAATTGGTTCAGAATACCTCGGAACTAAAGTTGGCTTTAAGTATCTCAAGAAATAAACTGGAGAATTGGAAGGGGACGGGGTAGCTGTGTCACAAGAAGAACTGAAGAAATAGAATGACAATTGATAAAAGCCACAATCAACCAGGCTTCCAAAGGGAAATCTAACCAGAAATCTAATTTTAAATATATTCTGCCTCTGACTTAGCAGATTTGTTACTGAACTATAAAAATAAACTCCTAAAAGAACTGGAGGCAGCAAGCTGCGCAGCTGTAGCCTAATGAGTTTAACATCAGTACTCTGTGAGACTCTAGAGAATTTGTGAAGTGAAGAATTAATTAACAACGTGAAACTAAGTAGACTGAGTCCTATGCGCATTCACTAAAGATAGATCATGCCTGACTGACCTGTGTCTTTTGTCACAGTAAATGATTGATTTACTTTCTCAGTAAAAGAAACTGAGTAGCTTTAATCTGCCTGGAACTTGATAACTGATCACACAGCGCTACAAAATGAAAGGTGTGTTTGTTTTGTTTTTTTGTTTTTTTAAGGTGGAGATACTGGAGAATTAATACAAGTGCTGGTATTTGGGTAAAGGACAGTATGAAGGAGAGGAAGCAGCAACAGATTTGTGTCGGAAGAGGAACTGCTGGTCTGAAAGGCACTTGCACTGAATTTGGGCCCATGTAAGCAGCAATGTCATAATTTACACAGCAAAATCTATCCAGGAATGGATGAGAGTCCTTGGGCAACCTGGTTTGGAGGAGGTTGTAGAAGAGCTTGGCTAGGAGAAAAAGAGAACACTGTGGCTTTTGAGGCTGTAGACACATGAAGACTGTAAACCATCCTTTGCAAATATGGGGACATTCTTTATCTCTCCTGCTTCTTCACCACTGGAAAGCAGAGGTGGTTCTGTGGTAAGCTGAAATGGGGAACTGAGGCTTCCAGAAAGCAAGCCTTGTTCTGGTGGGTTGGTTTTGAGCCAGTTGATTCACAGGTTCTGTTTGCCAAATGGACGTCTGCAGAAGACAGCAACACAGACACAAGAACACCAGCAAGGGAGTGGAAGAGGGTATCTTGAAAGTGGCAGCCTAGGACTTCTCTGTTTGTTTGCTGTGTTGGCTTGTGGTGTTTGGAGGATTCATTGGACCACAGTTGGAAAAGACCTCCAAGAACACTACATCCAACCATTGACCCCCAGAAAACAAAACACAACAAAAACAACAAACCACACCTCACCATCCTACTAGAGCATGTTCTGAAGTGCCTCATGTACACATTTTTTTAATACCTCCAGGGATGGTGACTCCACCACCTCCCTGGGCAGCCCATCCCAGTGCCTGACTACTCTTTCAATAAAGAAACTCTCCCTAATATCTGAGCTCAGCCTCCCTGGTGCAACTGCAGGTCCTTTCCTCTAGTGGGGCTGCATCCACCTCACTACAACCTCCTTTCAGGTAACTGTAGAGAATTAGAGGGTCTCCCCTCAGCTTTCTCTTCTCCAAACTAAACAGTCCCAGTTCCCTCAGCCTCTTCACAGGATTTGTTCTCCAGACCCATCACCAGCTTGGTTGCCCTTCTCTGAGCTTTGTCCACCAATTCTATGTCGTTCTGGTAGTGACTGGCCCAGAACTGAACACAGTATTTGAGGTGTGGCCTCACCAGTGGTGAGTACAGGGGCACAATCACTTCCCTTTTGCTGACTGCACTGTTTCTGATACAGGCCAGGATGCCATTTGCCTTCTTGGCCACTTGGACACACTGCTGGCTCATGTTTAATCAGTTGTTGACAACACCCCCAGGCCCTTTTCTGACAGGCAGCTTTCCTGGCGCTCTTCTCCAAGCCTGTAGTTTTGCCTGGGGTTCTTGTGACTGAAATGCAGGACCTGGCACTTGGCCTTGTTAAACTTGATCCTATTGACCATGGCCCCTTGATTCAACCCGTCCAGAACATGCAGCCTGACACGGACGGTGTTGGAAAGTGAAAATGAGGGAAAAAAAGCAACTGTTCAATCTAAAAGACGTCAATGGCACAAGAACAAGTGGATATGAACCATCTGTGGACACGCTACAGATTGCATATGAGAAACTAGTAATTGCAGGAGAGCAAAGTTCCAAAGCAGGTTTCAAATGGCAGTAATTCAGCATGAATTTGGTGAGCCTCAGATGGAGAGATCATACAGCCGGCCATTCCTTGTCATACAAGGAATTTACCTGGCTTACCTGAGAAGGCACCTTTCTGGTTCTGTGTTTCCATCCTGTTTTCTTTGTAAGCTTACAAATGGATGTGGACTTGGATACTTTGATGGAATTCTTGATGCTAGTGTTTTCATTGGCTGGCTTCCCCTCTGAAGCTTGATCAGTGTACAGCTCTTCAATTCTTATCTGTGTCTAGCAAAAATGTAACCTGTACAGGGCTTGACTAGTAGATGGAAGTTGTGTGTTGAAAAGTACATTGACACGCCTTCACTTTATGGTGAAGGTGGAAGACTTAAAATCATGGTTTCAGTGCTCTGTCTCCAGGATTTATTTATATGAGGAGGCAGAGGGATAATAGTCTCTGAGGGTGTAGGGACGCTTAAAATATCCCAAGTACTCTAAAAATTATTAATTTTGAAGGCAAAGTTAAAAGGAAAACTTAATTGAAAAGGATAGCAAAGAAAATTTCACCAAAGCTGGAAAAACTTCTGGGCATGAAAGTTACACACAATTTCCTGTAAGGCCCCTGGCTGGTTTCTGGGGAAGCACATGCTCCCTTTACTGCTGTAGTGCCTCACTTGACACAAGAATCTGCACCTTCTCCTGATGCTATGAGGCTTTGAGGCTACTATATCTGACAAAGCTCAGGCCCTGTGGCACCACCACCACTCAAGCTATACCTACTCTCACTTCAGTTTTTCTGCACTCAGTGTCCTGAACTGTTCTGCAGATCGCCTCTGCAGTTGTCTGACTGTTGTCTTGCATGTCTTCTCAAGGGCTTGAATTGCTGTTGACTTTCTTAAACATCTATCTTTCTTACTGTCTTCTGGAAAGAAATTCAGGTGTGCATAGTGGGACAAGTGCTGTGTGTCATGGACTGCTCACATGGCTGGTCACTTCTGTAAAATAATTGCAGCTGATCTTAACCCACTTCTCTGTACACCAGTGGAGAAAGGCATTTCAAACTTGGTGTCACAGATATGGGAGTGGATTATTGTAAATACCTAATGGCCTATTCCTGTGGAATTCCAAAGTTTGTCCTAAAGATCTTCAAGGTACTTTAACTTTTAAATCTAAATGTGACGTTTCCTTTCTCCAAAGGAGTGTCTGAGGTGCCTGTCTGTGTGGGTATGTTTTTGTGCGGACTGTGTTTGAAGACCAATCCCCCTGCCTTGCCTGACCATAAATTTTTCTTCCTGATGTGCAAAGGAAACTTAGGATCTGGAATGAAACAGCCAATACCGAAGTTTTAGGGAAGAGCCTGAGGATGATCTTTGAGAGGGTACAATGCCCTTTAAGACTTCTTGCCTTCCTGAATTGTGTGTGTGTTTCCTTCCTGTCATTTGAGACCTTCAAGTACTTGAACTCCAGAATGTCCTGCTTATTGTGATCTGCAGAAACCAGCATGTAATGTGGCCTGAGCAATCTGCACGTTGCCTTTTTTTTACTTGTGCCCAGGGAGTGTACGTCTTCAGGCAGAATTGTTGGCAAGTTAGGCTTGAATTTGTTTGTAGAATTAGGTGTTGTCTAAGGAACAAGCAAGCCCAGTCTGCTGTTTTTATCAGCTCTTCTGAGAACTGCCTATATTTCCAGGTCTCCTGCACTTGCTTCCAGGAGAGAAATACCGGAGTTGCTCTCCTCAGTAGATTTCATGGACAGCCTTTTGGGAAGCATCTTTCTTTTGTTGAGAGAATACTTACAGCCTGTCTCAATCCTCAATTTGTTTGCCGTCTTTTTTCAAGACTCTGTTTTACTGGAGAATTACATTTTTCTCTTCTTAGTCTTTGCCAACTCAGTACTTTCTGTGATTCTGTTAGATGTGCTTGATGCTCTTAACAATGTAAGTGAAACGTTGTCTTTAAAGTCTTTATGTCTTTGTTTTGGGGGAGTACAGTAGGCAGGTATTATGCAATAGGTAATCTTCTCTAGTGATTAAAGAAGATCTTGTTAAAGGAACAATGGAAGCAAAAAATAACTTGAAAAGGAAGTAGGCTGGAATCAAGCCAAAGGGGTTTGTTCCTTACTCTATTGATGGTTACCTGTGAAGATTATCACAATTCCTGTGGTTTTGTTCCCTGTTTGTATGAATATGATTTAAGTGTTTTAAAGGACCATTACGAGCATTAAGTTTCTTTATGAAGTTAATCATAGCAGATATCAAGTATCAAAGATTAGCCTGTTGTCTGAAATACGTGGATGAAACTTTGAAAGAAGCTTTTATTAGAAACTCTACTCAAATTAGTATGGCATGCTGATTATTTTTAATGCACAATGTATTTCTGAGTACACATGTAACTGCCATCTCACCTTTCTGTAAATAATATTACAGATGCTCATCTCTTGTGTAGAATTAATTATGGGTTCCACTTTTTGCATGTCTGGGTAATCTACTTTTTTTTGTATTTTGTGTTCATCGTTCAAGAAAAGCTCCTGGGTATGGTGGATTTTTGTTTGTTTGCTTTGGTTCTTTGTTTAGTTTTTCAGCCTTTAAAGAGTGCAACAACTGCTTCACTGATCTTGCAGTTGTTTCCTCAAAGTACCCCTTTCTTTGAAGGATTCCATACTGGATATTTTCTCCATGGTTGCCCTGATCCGTGAATTGAGAGGAGGTTCCTAATACCTATTTTCAGTTATGCGTCACTTTCTGTAGTCATCATGTCTGTTCTTTGGATGTGTCATAACATCCAAATAGCTATTCAAACATTCTGTACCGGGAATCTTGGAAGATTAAGAATAAATGACTGAATGCTAAAGCAGTAAAATATGTATATATGTATATATATACACTGATATATTTATTTAGATAAATTATGTACCTCTGTTGCACCTTTTATTTACCAATTTCAGAATGCTTTCAAACAGTAACTTGGGCTGGGCTCTCAGCACTTGTAGAGTCTGTAAAGTTACCGAACAGAGATCACTCCAGTTGGAGCAAATTGGAACTTACAAGTGTGAACTTTGTGTTCCCTGTCCTAACACTGCCTTATTTTATGGTATGTGTCTAACGTTGGTAATTGGTCCCACAGCTTGTATGTGGTGCTGAATTACGACACCCAGGCAGGCAGGTTGTTTCTTAAAATCACTCCTAGAAAGCTGTGGATACAAGATATGAAAGTCAATTCCTTGCCTGCTCTGACATGTTGGGAGATAGAGCACAGGGCTGCCAGCTTCCTTGGGTTACCTACAGCAGAGAATGTTCTGTGCTTCATCTTGTTTCTGTGTTTGTGTAGCTTCTCAGCCTTGTGATTGGTAGTGAGCTGGATTCGTCCACTCGGAGGAATAAATCTAATGCTGAAGCTTGTAAGGAAGGAGCATGCTCATCAAAAGCCATTTTGAGAAGATCAGATGTCCTGTAGTGAAGAACCTGAATGTTTGTTGGCTGCTAAGACAAGGTGTTCAGTTGGACAGCATCAGTTCAGCAGTATATGCTCTATGAATTACCCACAGTGACTGTTTCTAAACTGAGCAGCAAATGCACTTTAAAGCATGCCTACAGTCCTGGTCCTCCATTTCCCCAGAAAAAGGAGGATTTGTTGGACCGTTTAACAACTCCCTGCCAGCCTGCAAGGGCTCCTTCCCATTGGGAACTAGTTGATGCTAGTTGCTGTGCTGGGTGGATGTCAGTTAGGAGTAGAGCTCCCTTGTTTCATTAAGGAAGCTGCAGTCTCTGGTACCTTTTATCTTCTTAAGAGTTCATCTTGTGTGAATTCTGACTTACCTTCTGTAAGATCACTATGTCTTGTCTTGAGGGCACAGAGTTCCCTAGCAAGATCCCTAGGCTGGAGCAGTTGCTGTATGTTCCTCTTCCGGGAGGAAAGTTGGGATATTTTTGTTGTTGTTTACTTTCTTTGAGGAGACTGGTATGAGCAAAAGTTCCAAAGCACAGGATGCATGTCTGACTTGAATTGCATGACTATAAAGTGTTAAGTAATTGGAATGTGTGTCTGAATTGCATACTAGCCTGACCTTGAAAATAAATAAAAAGCTTTCAATGCTTTGGGTGATTCTAAAATGTATTTATATAAATATATAACAGTTTTAAAAAATATTTTTAGACATCATGATATTACCACATAGGCATTTTGTTATGGATGGACTCTTCAACTTGTACATCCTGATCTGTTGGTTCTGGTGTTCAACAGTGGGGAAAGTTTGTCATTTAAATGTGATTAAATTGTGATTTTTAAATAATGTTAAATAATTGTGCTGAAAGATTAACAGTGGCTGAATGTTGCAGTTGTTATTCAGATAAAATAATTGGTGTGTTGGATTTCTCAGGGTCTGGCTGTGCTGGGACTAATAGATCAAGAAAGCTTCTTTTAAGATTCCCTACTTCTAGTGAAGAATAAATACTGATTTATTTGAAATGAGGGTTCGGGTTTTAGGTGTAACTTTAACCTGTTGGAATTTTTTGGTCACTGCTACTTAGCATTATATTAAATAGTCTATATCCTTCTGCTTTTCTTTCTTAAATGAGAGAGGAAGGGTTGGTATCCTTGAATTGAAATGTGTTGAAATGCTTTATGAAGGGAAAAGTTTTCCTAAATAGGAATGGAATTAATGGGTTTTGCTGATCTCCTTTTCTTCATTCGAAGCAATTATTCCACCTATTTGTGGAGTACAAGCAATGGGAGAGATCATCAAAGCAACTTGAGAGAATGGAATGGATTCACACCCGATGAATTAGTTTCAGCAACTTACTGAAAGCATCCTTGTCTTTAACATAATACTGTCATTCTAAATATTTCAGAGGTTTTTGAAATTTGAGATTAAATCCTCCCTCCATCGAACCAGTGGAAAACTACTTGGGTCCAGATTTTCTTCACTTATAATCCAGAGAGAAATCTTCAAAAATACCCTTGTTAAAGAGGAGAGTTTGTCTTGAGACTGTGCTTTGTAAGACAGGTTGTCTTGTAAGTGGAGTAATTGAAACGTGTGATAGTAGATGGAGTGGGGAGACTAGGACTGATGTGCCAGCACATTTTAAAGGATCACTGTTTAGTCCCTGTGATTGCTAACTCTTAACACTTTTCACAGGCAAGGAAAACAACCTTACATGAGTATAATATTAATGCCAACTACCTGTCTAATGTATGAGTACAATAGTTTAGGTGGGCATGCAGATGTATTTTTGAAGTTTCTCTTTTATCAATATCCTTTTTTAACCTCTCTTCTTGTTGTGTACTTGTAATTTAGTCGAAGATAATATCAGAGCATTTTTTTAAAGGAAAAACCTTCATGTTAGTTCCTAAATATAGGAACTGAAATACATTTTTTCCTTCTGGCCCTCATCTTTTCCTACTGTGATTCAATGAATGTCTAGTAAAATCATTCTGGGTAGGAAGTCCTTTTAAAGGCAAGGAACCAAAACAGATTGCCTAGAGTATTTTCGCATTAGACAGACAAGACAGAGCTGGGTATTAGTAGGTGCTTTGCCTCCAAACTGTTAGATTCACTGTTAGATTCAATGCAAACTTCGTATAAAAGGTTAGTTAATTACAGAAGTGCAAAAATGTAAGTTCCAGAAATTCAATTGTACTTCAGTTTAGGGGTTTTATTTTAACTTGACAATCCACAAGAGTTGAAATCTTTATGTAGCGAGGAGCTCTGTATTTATTTCTCCCTCCATTAAATTGCAACACAATATTCTGTATTGATTTTCATTCTGAAATCCATCAAGAGCTATCTGCTCACAGAACAAGACAGTCTGAAAAGGCAGAAAGAATGGCCATCAAAACCCCTTGACAGGCATAATCAATATTTCCAGCTGTAATGAAGATTCCCAACACTTGGAAGAGTAAGAAATGAGTGGAGATTCTAGTTCATTTTTATGTAGTTTATTCTGAAGTCTCTGAAGAGTTCAGCTTTGAATTTGAATTTTATTTTGATGAGGAGTCTTTTTTTTTTTTTTTTAATTCATTTGAGGTGACAAAAAAAAAGTAAAATCAGCTCTGACAGTCTGCTCTAAAAACTTGCATGTATTTCTTTGTTCCTATTGAATACAGAGCTTACTATAAAAGACTTATTTCTCATATTTGCAGACAATTTCTTTGTAATGCATATATAAATGGTAAACAGGGAAATTGAAGTGCATGTTTATGCATGCACATGCATATATGTATGGATTTACATAAAAATCCATTGTGTTTAAATAAAAAAAATGAGCTACTCTTCCTTCATTCTGTGAAGAGGGAGAAAAAGAGCTGTGAGACAGGTCTCTTTATTCCCATCCCCCTGTCGTGGCTGGTCTTGGGTTTAAAGTGGAATGAGAATATTAATTAACTTTTTAAGAGTTACTTTAACTAGGGACGCTCTACTGCATGGTTTGCACACACAGGCTATTGTACCAAGATTCCAGTTGAGAAACTCAGAAGTGATAAAACTGAGATTCTCTCTACCCCATTATTATCACTTTTGTGTGATAATTGCTCAGTTTCAAGATTTTCAAGAACTGTGGCATTTGGGCTTGGTTCTTTTTCCTCTCTTTTTATTACTATTATTTTCGTTTTAAGGCTACTCAGTGTCCTTATAACACTTTGGTTTTGAAATAATGTCTTTTTTTTTTTCCTGTGCAAAGGTTTCCTAACTGCAATCAATGCAAGTCTGCAAATTGAGCTGTAGAAATCAAGCACAATGTCTAGAAGCTGAGGAGCAGTTAGGGTGAGTTTCATCGGCATTGATCTGGTCATGTGCAGGTTAGGCTTAGAAGCTGGACCCAGCTCTTTTCTGAAACAATGGAAAGAAACAGATCCGGGGAATCATCCTCTGCAGGTGTCTGTTTTCTCTTGACTATGCAGAATGCTTAGGAAAACTGCCACAGAGAGCTTGGGTTTTGATGTGTAGTCAGCTGGGGTGACTAGTTGTGAAAAGGTTTAACTTAACTCTTTGAAATGAAATTGCTGGGAACTTGTCAGTGGAGGAATGGAAAGGAAGTTCTCCAAGGCACTGCATGCTGTCCTTGCTTTTGGATTGATTGATTTTCACTTTCCTGCTTGTTACTTCCACCCTTTCAGCCTCTGCAAGATGAGGAGGTACTTCTTCAAACAGCAATCTACTAAACGACGAATGTGCTTCCTCCTTAGAAACTGGGGTGCTTCCTATGTGGATCCCCTTGGGGAGGAATAGTATGTCATAATGCAAATCAGGTCTGTCATAATGTATATAGGTAAAATAGATTATTTAGGGCCACTTGAGCAACCTTAATTCTGCTTTATCTGAGTTTTGTGATCCTTTCTCACTTACACACACACATAGAGAAATCTCTATTCTGGAACATGTTTTTGAAAGAAGCTAATTAATATAAAACAAGATTATCACACATGTCACTAATGCCTGTTTAGCTTGAGTTTAGAGCAGTCAGAGCGTGTAGAAGTTCCTCTTGCTGGGAGTATCTGGTAGCAGCTGAGGTGTTGACAGAACATTGTGAGATAGAACAAAGTAGTTCTTCAGCAAACTTCATGCTGTCAGAAGAACACAGGAGCCAGATCTCTTGCATCGTTCTGGACTTTAAAAAGGAGTATTCCTTAGTGAATAGATGCTTTTCATACAGCTTGAATTGTCCTTCCCTCCTTTCCCTTAAATATGTCTTCATTAGTTTGTTTGGAATGAAAAAATACAAATGTATTTCTGTAAATGCTTGGAAGTGCTGGTGTCTTAGATCCTTACTTACAGTACTTCCTTGTCAGGAATGATGCTTTGAAGGTATTCACTGAAATCTAAGGGAACTAGGGTTTCCTTGGTATTCAGCAGACGGAAGCTTTTGGAGAGGGTGAGGCTATGCCCTCTCTCCTAGCCATGCAATGAAATAAAACACCTGATTTGGGACATTAGATACTGTCAAGGAGCACCTACACTGTGTTATAAAACTTGGGAAGGGTGATTTGAGAAGAACAGCAGTGAATACTCAGGATTTATGGGCATACAAAATGGCAGGCACTTTCTCAGCTCCTTGTATGGATACCAATTCCAGTGTTTGTCTCTCTTTTGAAAGTCAGATGTTCTTCTGTTTTGTTTAATGGCGTATTTTGTTTAAAAGGCTCTATGGAACCTTCATAACTATAAGGGGCTGGATTCCCTCCTCTTTCCCCTGCCAAAATTAATCTTTTTTTCTATTGCATATGTTCTTATCCCTGCCCCTTTGTTTAATTATTCTTTGTGGGTTGCTTACCTTTAGTTCAGGACTTTGGTCACCTTTATTTTTTGTACATATTTTAGGCTGATTTCTCGCAGCATTTTATGGTCCTTTGCTTTTTTCCAAGTTGGCAACAGTTGCAGGAAGAGTGACACCGTGTGTTACAGTGAAGAATTCCACTCCTCGTAATTTATTTCCCATTTCTTCTTCAGCACTCTCATCCTTTACAGTGTTTTTATTTTACAATCCATCAAACTAAGATTTTCTGTATGCTTGCTGTGTCATGCTTGAATGATGTGTCATAAATACATATGTGGAAAATTTCCATGTATACATTCTGCAGCTCCTAGTTTAGATTTAAGTGTCCTTCAAGAGAAGCAGCAGTATCTTTAAACTGATTCTTTTACTGATAAATTTGTCTTTACATTTTGTCCAGTGGTTTAAGAAATGCACAACTGGAAAAAAAGAGTCGGTGAAAGTATCTGGAAACCCAGAAGGGTCTCCATGGGAAAAGGAGATGAAAGGGTAATGCTGTGAAAACGCTGATTATTAGGCTCTGTGGTAGGCATGCAGTGTAGTGTGAGGAATAGAAAGGTTGTCCCTGTTTCTAGGAAAAAGAGGTAAATGGCAAAAAAATGAAAGGTGAAATTGCAAGGCAGAATTCCTTGGGGAAAGGAGAAGGAGATACTTTAGGCCAGTGTGTAGAATAAGGACATAAAAATATTTAAAGGCAGTATTTTGCTGTTAATATACTTCCTGGGACTATTCAGTGTAGTAGAGTAAAACAGAGGCTTGCGTGTGTTTGTTACCTGGTCATAAGCGCTTTGGCTCAGAAGCCAAATCTGAATGCAGTACCCGTGTACCCCAGCAATGACCTTGGTGACACTGCAGGTGGAGCAATGTGCTGCTGGTTGTGTGCATACAGAGGAGAGGGTGATGTTTTCTGCTTGAAGAGCTGTTTCATTTTTCTCTTGAAAAGGCACTAGGCTGGATGGAACCATCATAGAAGCCAAATCTGCCCAGGCTGTGTCAGTCAGACTGTGGCACTTTGGAGGAAGAAGCAAGGAATGCTAGTAGGAATGGGGCTCCGAGCAACCTGATCTAATACAAGATGTCCCTGCTCACTGCAGGCGAGTTGGACTAGATGACCTTCAAAGGTCCCTTCCAACCCAAACCATTCTGTGATTCCATGAAAAACTTTGTTTCATACAGTTGCTGAAGAGAAGGTGCCAGGCTAAATCACAGAGGTGTGCTTGTTTGGTAACAGTAATGTATTCTCTCTTTGACACCCCCCTGGTTTTGTTTGGGTTTTTTAGGTTGAATTTTCTTATCCTCCACTAAAGCCCGGAGAAGGTCATGACAGCCACAGTTTACCAGAGGAGTGGAAATACTTGCCTTTTCTTGCCCTACCAGATGGCGCTCACAACTACCAGGAAGGTAAGAGACAAGTGAGCAAGTTGTTCCATGCTACTGCTGTAACCAAAAGAAAAATCCCAATATCTGAACGAATCTTTTCACTATTAGACTTTTTGTTTAAGCTGCGTAATACACTGGCAATGCTATGTTGCTTCAGAGTTTAAAGTGAAAGTAGATGAAGGTGTACCTCCTACATCAAGAAACCAGATGTCAATAAAGGCTTAAGGGTTACGTATCACTTGAGTGTAGTCCTAGCACAAAACATGGCTCCTGGCTTTCTCTGTGAATGGGCAAAAATATCTTGAGTTAGAAAACTTAATTCAGTTTTGAAGTGAGCAAAAAATGCAATTCTAATATTCATCTTTGGCATGGATGTAGTCATTGTGATTGCTTTTTTGTGTGTGGTTTGGTTTTTTCCCTCCTTAATTTAGAGACTCTTAGAATGGCCTACAATTCATTCCATGTCTTTAGAATGACATATTTTGAAGACCAGCAAATGTAAAGGGGAGGAACAGCAGTTTTAATGTATTTGTCAGCAGAATGAAGATAGAATGATTCCTTTGCCATGTAGTTAGCAGCACCTTCACTGTAGCTATTTTTTTGTTTGTTTAGTATTGCATTTATTTCTTTGTTGATTTGACAGCAGTTTGGTTCATCGCTGTGACAGTTACATGCATGTGAAGTTGTTTCGTCTGTTTTTTTCCTGAAGAGCAGTGAATAAGAAAGTCACTTAAACCAGCAAAATTGCAGAAACCCTTTAATACTACTATTTTCAATAAGACTCTTTTCCTTTTCCTTTTCCTTTTCTTTTTCTTTTTTTTCTTCTTCTTTTTCTTCTTCTTTTTCTCCTTTTCCTTTTTCTCCTTTTCCTTGTTCTCCTTTTCCTTTTTCTCCTTTTCCTTGTTCTCCTTTTCCTTTTTCTCCTTTTCCTTGTTCTCCTTTTCCTTTTTCTCCTTTTCCTTGTTCTCCTTTTCCTTTTTCTCCTTTTCCTTGTTCTCCTTTTCCTTTTTCTCCTTTTCCTTGTTCTCCTTTTCCTTTTTCTCCTTTTCCTTGTTCTCCTTTTCCTTTTTCTCCTTTTCCTTTTCTTGATATACTTCCTAATTCTCCAGCTTTCAGTGACTCATTTGGAAGCAAAGGAATTCATGTCAAAATAATCTCCTTCCTAGCAGCAGTGAGAGTCTCTGATTCTGCTCTGCGTCATGATTTTTGTTCAGTTTTTGCATTGTTAAATGCATAACGAAAAGCAGGTTACATTCATAGCTAGGAAAATCATATGCAGCTGCACTTATTTGTTCTGTCTTGTCTCAGCGCCATCCCAGTTTATGATGGACTTTGAGCCTTTCTATTGCTGCACTAAAAGATTCATAAAGAAACCTTGGCAACAAAATTGAGATATATATCCTTGTGTTTGGTAGGCAAGAATATACTTGAAACAAACAAATATGTTTCCCATAATAGTTTTATTACATTTACAGAATCACAGAATTGGCACAGTTGGAAAAGACCTCTGAGATCACCATCTCCAACTGTCAACCCAAAAAACACCCAGAAACCAAAACCCCACAAAAAAACCACCTTACCAAAATTTTTCAATACCTCCAGGGATGGTGACTCCACCAGCTCCTTGGGCAGCCTGTTCTAGCACCTGACTACTCTTTCAGTAAGGAAATTCTTCCTAATGTCCAAGCTAAACCTCCCTTGGTGCAACTGCAGGTCATTTCCTCTAGTGCTGTTGTTATTTGCTTAAGAGGCTGCACCCACCTCACTACAACCTCCTTTCAGGCAGTTGTAGAGAGATAATCACAGAATCACACAGAACTTTAGGGGTTGGAAGGGACCTTGAAAGATTATCCAGTCCAACCCCCCAGCTAGAGCAGGACCACCTAGAGCAAGTCACACAGGAATGCGTCCAGGAGGGTTTTGAATGTCTCTGAGAAGGAGACCTCTCTGGACAGCCTGTTCCAGTGCTCTGTCACCCTCACTGTGAAAAAGTCTTTCCTTATGTTTACCCAAAACCTCCTATGCTCCAGCTTGTACCTATTAACCCTTATCCTTCCTCTGGCATCTTACAGGACTGGAACCCCTGGGAGCTGGCCTTAGCAGTAAAGACCAATGCAAAGGTGGCATTCAGTAACTCAGCCCTCTCTCTCTCCTCAGTCATCAGAGCACCCACTTCATTCAGCAGAGGGCCCACAGTTATTCCTCTAGACTTGATTTTACCTCCAATGTACTTTAAAAAGCCTTTCTTGTCCTTGACCTCCCTTGCCCAGTTTAGTTCTAAGGAGACCTTATCTTTCCTTGTTGCATCCCTGCATTCTGTGACAACCTCTGTACTCTTCACAAGTAGTCAGACCCTCCTTCCGTATTCCATGTATTTGCTTCTTCCACTTAAGTTTATTCATTAGCTCCCTGCTCAACCATGCAGGTCTCCTAACTCTCTTACTTGTTTTCTTACTCTTCGAGATGCACTGATCTCGAGCCTGGAGGAAATGGTGCTTGAATATTAGCCAGCTTGCTTGGACCCACTTACCAACTAGAGCCCTGTCCCATGGGACTTTTGCAAGCAGTTCCCTGAAGAGGCCAAAGTTAGCCTTTCTGAAGTCCAGGGTAACCATCCTGCTTGTGGCCCTGTGTCTGCCACATCTGATTCTGAACTCCACCATCTCATGGTTACAGCAGACAAGAGTGCCCCCTACTCTCATATCCTCAACCAGTCCCTCTTTGTTCATTAGTACAAGGTCCAGCAGCACTCCTGTCCTTGTCAGCTCCTCCACCACCGGCGTTAGGAAGTTATCAATGCTCTGAAGGAACCTACCGGACTGCACGTGCCTGGCTGTGTAGCTTTCCCAGCAAATGTCAGGGTGATTTAAGTCCACCATGACAACCAGAGCCTGTGATTGCAAGGGTACTTCCACCTGCTTGTAGAAGGCCTTGTCACCTTCCTCATCCTGATCTGGCTACTGGTAGTAAACACCCACAATGTCTCCCATACTAGTCTCCCCCTTAATCCTTATCCACAAGCTTTCAATTCTCTCTTCATTGCCCCCCAGGGAGAGGTCAGTACATTCCAATTGCTCTCTCACATAGAGAGCAACTCCACCACCTTGCCTTGCCATCCTGTCTTTCCTGAAAAGGACATAGCCATCCATGACAGATAAGGTCTCCCCTCAGCCTCTTCTTCTCCAAAATAAACAGTCCAAATTCCCTCAGCCTCTCTTCATGGGACTTGTTGTCCAGACCCTTCACCAGCTTGGTTGCACTTCTCAAACTCTCTCCAGCAAGAAATGTCTTTCTTGTGGTGAGGTGCACAGAGCTGAACACAGTACTATTTACTGTAACTTTCTGATATGTCTGTTTTTTTTTTTTTTAATTTTAAAATAATGTTTACATTTTTGTAAGAGGGTGACTTGGTAAAAGAAATAGTCTTACAGTCTTTCTAAAACCCTAGGTGATCTCTGTAATATAACTTATTCAAGGGAGTAAGCTTTGTTATAAACAGTCCTTTCTGTTGGACATGCTGCATATGGCATTGTCTCTTCCGTTCAGCTTGTTACTGTCAAGCAAACAAAAAATTAATAATTGGTTTCAAAACATTTCAGTCCTGTTTTGAAAGGCAAACAGTTGTAATGTCCTCTCCTTTCGTTAGGATTTAGTTTGTGTGCCAGTATTTTCAGCAGTAAATCCTTTATAAATAAAAGATGCTAAAAGTAAAAATACTGGGCTCTTGCTGGTGACTTTCAAACCAGTCTTTTCTTTTTTCTTTTTTTTTTTTTTTTTTCCTATAGATACTGTGTTTTTCCATTTACCACCGAGATGTGGGGATCGGACCACAGTATACGGCGTCTCTTGCTATAGGCAGATTGAAGCAAAGGTAACTTTCCAACTTGTGAATTTTATATTAATAGGCTTGCTGCATTAACGACCCTAAAATCCAGTGCCTTTCATTACAACAACAGTCAAGCTGCGTGATCAATTTACATAAAAAGTCTGAAAATGTGTGCATTAGAACTGGAGAACTATTTTTCTTTCCCTGATGTCAGCAGACATACTGTGATCTATTGAAATGTTCAAGGCAATTGAAAAATATGAATTGGTTCTTAAGAGCTACCCCAGGCATCAGCACCAAGTAGCCAAATGAGGCTGATGGTCTGTCTGGCCGCCAAGACACGTTTCCAAGAAGTGAGTCTCTTGGGTGGAAAAAGTTGACATTTTCCCATTATGTGACCAGGAAGGATTTAAAGAGTATTTCCTGGAATCTGAGCATGCAGCTGTGTAGGGATGTTTGTCTTTGCCTACATCCTTGTAAGTACACTTGCAGAGCAGGCAAGTATCTTCCTATCATTGTAGATGCTTACTGATACCAAAACTTTAGCAGTAAAGCTGAAAAATGGATGAAAGCTACAGTGTGCACCTGATCACGTGGAGGAAATTCTGTACTTGATCTACTAGAATCTGCACATATTTTTCAAAAGTAGTAATGGTACTATCATCTGTGCGCTTACAATTGAGAAGTTACTGCAAATTTCTAAAAATTACTCTCTTTTCCAGTGAAATGCCAAGAATCTGGAATGCCACATGGGCTTGAGTTTTAAATGAGTCCTGTATTCAGAAGATGTATTCTGTTTTAGTGTTAATCATACCTTTATTATATCCCAAATTCCTATTTACACTATAGGAGAAATTTTACTTGTGCAGATTTTTAATTCTGTTTCTTTTGAACTAAATCTGTGTTGATTTTGAACATTATCTTTGCTCTGTGATTTAGAGTCTTGCTCTATTTAACTGGGCAATAACTTGGCTTTATTATGCTCTTGATTCTGGTTTGTTCCGTTTAGTAACCAATTAAGAAGATAAACAAATGTTTAACAAGAACTCTTTGGAACAAGTAGGCTATAAACCAATGTGTTTCATATGGCAGCTCTGGCACTCTTTCCATCTGTCCTTTTTGATACGTGGGCTGCAGTCTGCACACTTGCTGGCTTGTACAACTAAATTAATCACTTGGCTGTATTTCTGCCCCAACCCTTTCTAGATCTGCTCTTAAGTGCTGGGACCATGGGAGGCTCAAAGATCATTGAGTATAAAGCACACAGTTTCTAGGCAAAGACTTTCAGCCTGGTCCCCTTTCACAGATGATGTTAGAGAAGAATGAGTGATGTGTTGTGTCTTCTCCTCTGTTTCATTACCCGGAGTTAAAATGCCATAGCCTTTTCTGGGGCTATTGCCTTTTTCTCATGCAAATGTCTTTTCAACACTCCTGTGCCTGTCATCACAACTGTCTTTGGATCTTTGCTGTGCACAGTGGGATGGGAACACAACTCTGACGTATCAGTGTTACGACCATTTTTACTAGGTAAAGGTGTACCGTTGCATAGTTGGGATAGCCCACCACTGAAGGCCGGCACTTTTTGGGGTGGTATGTGGGAACCAGAGCTGTGAAAGAATTCTTCTCAAGATTGTGTTTGGCTAAAAATACTGTAATACTTCTGGTTTTTAGGCATTAAAAGTACGTCAGGCAGACATCACTCGAGAAACAGTACAGAAAAGTGTCTGTGTTCTCAGTCAGCTGGTAAGTCTGTTTAAGTCCCAAACACTTCCAAATAACACGTTAGAAAACTACACACTTTCAGTATTCTTATTTGCAACTTCTGGCTCTGAACATGACAGAGAGTAACAAGATACTGAAGTAAAACTGAATTGTAAGGCTGTGGCATTTGTGTGAGCTGCCTTGAACTGGTATCTCCTTGTAAGAGTAATTGTAAAAGTGTCTGCCTGTTGTCAGGGACTAGAACATGTGTGTTCACTTCTGATTATTCCTAAGTGCTACTAACTTTATCTAGTAGGATTGAGGGGTTTGGCCATTATAGAACTGGGGAGAGTGGCCGTTGACAACTGTGAAAGAGATTTTTAGATAGATACATGCAGAGCAGACTTGTGTTTGGAAGAAACGTCTTGTACTTCTGCCTATTTAGCAAAAACTACTGGTCACCAGGCAGGGAACAGAAATTCTTTTTGTGCTTAAAGCTGAGGAAAGAACTGCTATTGGAGCCACACGAGTGATAAAGTAGGAAAGTACTATTTCAGAAGGATGTTCAGTGATGGTATGGTATGTTCAAATGGAAAGAAAATAGAATTATCATAATTTAAAATGAAAATGGGAGAAAGATTCTGTGACTTAGCAACTAAGGACTGTCCTTCCATGAACTCGGTGTGTAATAATGTCTCTACATTACAAGACAAGAATGGGAGGAGATTAAATTCAAAATGAGTGACTAAATGTTTTCTTCTCTTGCTTTTGTGTTTGTTTTTCTTCCAAGCCTTTGTATGGGTTACTTCAGGCAAAGCTGCAACTCATTACACATGCATATTTTGAAGAAAAAGACTTCTCACAAATTTCAATTCTAAAGGTAACTGTTAAGTAATAACCACAGAGAACAAAGCTTTCAGTGTATGTCTATGGGCTTTGGTATTTTTAATTAATCCTCAAATGCTCCATTTGCATAGATCAATTATTTAGCTCTCGTAATTACAACATGAACTCGATGAACTACCCTAATCTGACAAAGGGTCAATTTTCTGATCTGTAATGCGATACAAAAATGAGTGTGATTGTCAGCCTGTATCTCTGCTGACTCCACCAGTAAAATCTTACTTTCTGGAATAAGATGTTGAGATACCTTAGTAAGTGAATTCTATTTATTCTGGATTTTGTGTGACCATGTGCCATTAATGGTTTCTGGGTGGGTTTTTTTTGCCTTTGTTCTAACATTTACAGGAACTGTATGATCATATGAATAGTTCCTTGGGCAGTACTTTGCTAGAAGGGTCACAAGTTTATCTTGGTAAGTGACATTTTTTTTGTACAAGCAACAGAGATAATGTTACGCTAATCAGTGTGTTCTTTTCCTGAGCTAATTTGTTTATGTGCATTAACAGATTAAGCACTAGAGGTCTGTGTGCCTGCACAATAATCTGGTATGCAGTTTTTTGTTAATGGATTTAAATAAATGTCAATTAAATGTAGTATTTCTTTCATAACAGGAGTTAGTTGTATGTTGAAAGCCATGTTACCTCTTGACCTAACAGTCTCAGAAGCCACTGCTTTTGGGAAACGGTACCTTCTTAATGTTTAGGTGGAATTGTTTGGTGATCTGGGATTCTCAAGCTTTCATCTACCTGGGATATCTCCCATTTCTTTCTGGCTCTTCCTTGTTCTTTCTGAAAGCACAGTGTAGTATTTACTTCAGTGTTTCCTTAATGTTGTGTGGCAGCCAACAGGAGTAACTCAGAGCATAAATATCCGTGTTATTGTGTCTCCATTGTAGATTTAATTCTTGCTCCTGATGAAGAGAAAGAATTTGATAAAAGTTCTGTTATTGAAACAAGCAGGTTCACAAAGAATGCTTAATGGGTGTCCTCCTCCCCCCGAAAAATGGTGTCAAGAATTAAGCTAATATCTCTACTAGGTATTGAACTGTAATAACTGCTCCTTTTGTATCTCAGGTCTGTCTCCTCGGGATCTTGTTCTTCACTTTAGACACAAGGTAGGCATTCTCTGATAGATACAGAAAGTACAGTGCTTATTTTGTGGAGTAAAATGTTTTCTGAGGAACTGAAAAATAAACACGTTTAGACATAGATATCTGAGCTAGGAGTAAGGAGACAGTTTCACAGGTACTTCTGGTTACAGCCTCCCCTTCCATCTACACAACTTCAGTGGAAGAAAGTTCCAGACTGAGAAGTTTTCTCTGCTGGATTCCCTGGAGATTCTGGGTTTGTGTGATATTTCTTTAGTCCTGTCCCAAAATGCGAGTGGTATCTGAGTTATGGTCTTGTTTCATGCTTATTTCCTGCTTCTTGTCAGATGAGTGTGACAGAAGAATATTGCTAAAGTCCATGCAGACACAACTTGGAGCATTTTTCTCCTGTATCTTGTAACTTTTGTGCCTTCTGCTGTCATAGAACCTGAGGGGACTTGCACCTCCTTTTTCCTAATGATACTGAAATTGAGTGTGTATCCTATAGCTAAGGTACAAATAGCATTTAGAATCCTGTATTAACTGAGAGACATCAAGGAAACAAGTTTGAGAATCTGGATTTCATGGTGTATTTGCACCTGCTCAGTAGATTTTTTGGGATATGGCTCATTTTTGTCTAACTTCAGATGGCTGCCAATCATCCCTCAGTAGCATCTACAGTTTTCTTTGAGTGTAGAGAATCTGGACTGAAACTTCTGAACTAGATGCCTCAAATCAGATGAGGTGAATGCTGTTCTTGATATTTTGCTGAATTCTCTGTTTTTCCATGGAGGATCCCTTTTATTCTTAGGCACTTTGATGTTTTTTAAAATGCTGGAATTACATAACACATCCTTTCTGATAAGTTCTGTATGATTCAAATTACACAGTTCTTGTTTGTGCAAGTTTTTCTTTGTGCATCTCAAATGCTATTGTAAAATGAGTGTTCAGGTGGAGAAAGGATATTGGAACACTGGTTTTCACTGGTCAGATATATTTGATCATTTCACAGTTATACAGTGATTAACATGAATCTTAAATATGAGATTATGCTTGCACAGTATTTTTGATAAATGGCATTCATTCACTCACCATGTTTTTCCTTTTTTTGTGGTTTTGTTTTGTTTTGTTTTGTTTTTCCAGGTCTTGATCCTTTTTAAATTGATTCTTCTAGAGAAAAAGGTAAGGTTTTGTAGGCTGAGACAGGTAATTGAAACAGAAATGCAATGGTGAAATTTTTTTTTGCATATGAAGTTATGTGGAATATGCTAGTGAAAAGCATTTATAAGTAAAATAAATGTATCTGAAGTCCTATCAGGAACTTTGCATCCATATATGAATTGGGAAATTATGCTAAAATAACTGCTGTGTGTTGATGTATAAATTTGCCTCCAGTTCTTTTCTGTCCACACTCCACTTTATTAATAGTAGTCCCAGCCATAGTAATTATAATGGGATTAAATGTGAGTGGAGAAACATAATGTATGGTAAAAGACAGGAAAAGATACACATAATGCAAATAGGTACCTGTGTGAAGGAACTGCCAGGAAGTGCTGGTACCTAAAAGGGAACATACACATTTACAGGGATTCTATAAGTAGAGCTTCCGGTTCAGGCTTTAAATTGGCTTTCTGAAGGAAACAAGCACTGGAAGTGTCCTTCAGGCCTGAACAGCATGGACACCTGCTGGAGACAATGTAAAGAACTGTACCTGTTAGGGCAGGATGAACTCAGGTTATAAATTGGTAAAAGCTGTTGAATTCTAGGCTCAGAGTTTTCTTTGGGCTATCCAAATGCCTCAAAGCAATGCTATCATAGTAATTGCAGTGGGATACGCAAAACCTACAAGCAGATGTGAAATAGTAGTTAGATTTGTTTTCTTCTGTGTATGTGTTAATACCCTGGAACAAGAACTGACCGTCAGTGAAATGACTGTGTCAGCTCCCAGACACATTTATGCAGGGATTTCTTTTTTTTTTTTCCTTTTTTAAAAAATCTTTGGTTAAAGTTTTGTTTCAGTTTCCCAAAGGTCACTTTTTCTTCAGTGAACCTGCTGTGTTAAAATCCAGCTTCTTCACAGTACTGAGAAGGGACATTAGAATTTCCTGTTTGCTGCAACTGGAGAGTCAGTAGGACTTAACCTGTAAGATATTGAAATAGTTATGGGTTTTGTTTTGTGTTTGGTTTTGTTTTTTTAGTTTTGTTTTGTTTTGTTTTTAGTCTATATCCAAGGCCTAGGTATCATTTGTGAGGTAGCAAATATGGCTTTTCAAAATAGATGTACCAGCTTCTCAAAAGCTTTTGCCCTTACCACCTAATTTGGTAAGTTAGTTACATCTTGACAGTTCTAAGTATTTACTGGTGAAAATAAATGCAATTTCTGTATTAAATAACCACATGCTAAAGACTGCTATATTAAAGGCTATGCAAAAGGTATACTTGAGAAAATATGGTTAGGACATAGGAGTGCACATGTAGAAGTATCTGGAATCAAGACTCAATATGCAAGCTTCTTCCCTAAAATAACTTCATATGTCCTGGAAGTCTCCAGTCATTTTTAATTACTTTATTTGTTTAAACCATAAGTGGGTTTGTAAATTTATGATAGTGTTTCATCAGGTCAGTTCAGCATTTGGAGATATATAAACAAAGCTCTTTACTGAGCTGCCATTTTTTCTGAAGCTGCTCAAACCACAAGACGTAAATGCACAGGAACTGGGGAGAGGGAGTGTTTCCCAAGCATGTTCATAGGACTCAAACATATGAAATTGGTTTGAAAATAACTGGATGCTTATTGAATAAAGGTGCAGGTTGCTTTGGTTTTGTTTTTCCCTAATCTCCAACAGGAAAACAGTGCTTGCAGTTTCAAAAGGAAGAAGTTTGATTTTCTGGCATTGCCTGTTTTTTGGCAGATGTTAGGGTTCCAGAAGAACTGTGGGAATCTGTATGTTCAAAGACCTTAAATATAATATGCAAGAAGCCACGAGTAATGCCAATTTTCCTTGAGCTGAAAAATGCCTAAATGCCACAAACCGATTTTCTTTAATCCCTAGCAATCTGGTTGATGCCTTTCCACAGGCTAAAGGAAACTTTTTTCTACTTCTCAGCTGTTATTGAACTGGAAGAATATGTCCAGATGGTGATCATTTGACTTTCTGCTGCCAGGACCACCCAGTTTGCTGATGTAAATGGTGTAGGCTGTACAGTGGGGTTGGGAGGACTAAGGAACTGTGCACCAAGATAGATGGAAAGATGGCAGAGGGACTTGAGACAAATATGGAAAAGTACTCAGTTTAAGCAAGCTGTACACCCAAACAAAAACCTAGTCTGGAATAGATTTCTTGAAAACAAGGTGGTACTTTATAGACTTAATTGTTTCTTTAGGCTTAAAAATGAGTCTGGCCTGGAATACGTGGTATCTGAGAAGCTAAACCCATAGGGGCAGCACAGGGTTTCTGTTGCAGTTTGTTGCTGTTATATCGTGGGTCTTTCCTATGTGCATTATAGAGCAGCGGCTTAAAAGAAGTTAGACTTTTTCATTCCCACTGGAGTCAGATGAAATTCTTTCTTCAGATGAGCTGCACATTCTTCTTATCGTGCTTTTTCTGTGGCTGTGGCAATTCAAGTTCACCTATCTTGAAAAGAAAAGTTGTACAAGATAATATACATAATCTGTTTGTAGCTGAGGTACCATTCAACATCATGCGGTATGCATTAAGACTGCGTATCTTTCTCCCGGTTCCACAAATTCACTAGCTTGCAAATACTAGTGAACACGAGTTATTATTCATCAGTCACTTCTAAAGTGTCTTCCTGGCTTACAGCAAGAGCCTTTTATTAAGTCTGTCTGCAAACTTCCACTCCTAATTTCATTACACAGCTATTAAACTGGCCTGCGAAGTCATCTAGTTAGATCATTTTGTATTCTTTTGCATTGTTGACGATTTGTAACGCTCGTGTATTTTTCACTAGTATTGTGCTGCTTGATGTAAGAATGGCATTGTTAAACAAGTTGATTTTCATGGGGATTTTCTTGTTTTGGGATTGTTCTGTTGTTTTGTTGGGGTTATTTTTTATCTTTTGTGTTATTTTGTTTGGTTTAGGTTTTTTTTTGTTTATTGTTTTGGGGGTTTGGTTGGTTGGTTTAGTTTTGGTTTTTTCGTTTGTTTGTTGTTTGTTTTTTTGTTTTGTTGGTTTCGCTTTGTATTTTGTTTTGTATTGTTTGGGTTTTTTCTCTCCTCCTCCCTGAAGGCCTGTCTTGGATTAACTCCAATATTCCGTCTGCCTTGTGTTTCTTCTTTCACTGCTAGCCTTTGACACCGCCCCATTTTGAATTCCTAACTAATTTACTAATTCCAGTTTCTCTGTTTTTATTTAAGGAGATTCTGTTTTCCCATGTTATGCTTTAAAGTGCTTTGCCAAAGTTAGTATCAGTCATGTCTTCTGTTTCAAAAAAAAAATTATTATTTTTTTTTAGTCATGGAAGAAACCTGTCATAAATATGTGCCACATTTATTCTGATTTTCCCTTATCTGCATATCTTTACTATATCTGCTTAGAAGAGATGTTTTTTGCATGGGATTTTGTCAGAATTCTGGAATGGAGATTACTTGGCCTTTTTGATTGATAACAGAGATTTTAATGTACTACAAATGAGCAAGAACTTACTTGGCATGCCAGAAACAGCTATTTTCTTGTTGGTCATTCAGTAACTGGATCAATTTTGGAAAAAAATCTGAATGCCTGACATAGAAATCTGAATGACTGACAAGTACATATTACACATACATGTAGATATATATAATATTCCAAATATTACAAAATATAAAGATACAATAGGCATATTTAATATCTGAACTTCTGTAAGCTTTTGTTGGTAAGCAGACTTTATACAATAATGTAAAAAGCAATGACTTGGGTAGTTAACATATGTTCTGTCTTTGTCATCCTTCAGTGTCATTTTATTTTTCTCATTCTCTCCTCCCTAATTCCCCTTTCCTCTCTTGCATGACCCATTCCCCACACCTCCCTTACTTCTACCACCAGGTGCTGTTTTATATTTCTCCAGTAAATAGATTGGTGGGAGCTCTGATGACTGTGCTGTCACTTTTTCCCGGTAAGAAGTTGGAAGATCTTTTTATATGCTTTGTGGTGATAACTGAGTCTGGCTGTACTGTGTCGTTTAGAAAACAGCTGGTGTGCCTGTAGAGTCATGTCTTCACTTTGCCTGAAAAATGACCAACAAATATGCATGTTGTTGTACTAATTACACATCTCCTGATAGTTACTACTTGCAGTGTACAGGCTATTTCTTGTGCTTTTTGATCCTCTGTATTGCCTCTGAGTGTCATAGATGGGACCCTGAAAAAAAAGGCATTTTATAATATGTGAATTCCACTATGCACACAAGAGCACTTTGTCCATTTTCTTGAACAGAAGTCACTTAAACTTCTGTTGACATGCTGAAATTCATGTGTGCTGTCACTTTCCAGGTATGATTGAACACGGCCTTACTGACTGCTCACAGTACAGACCAAGAAAGAGTATATCAGAGGATGCCAGCTCACGGGAAAATGCACCACTGTTAGATGACTCTGTGTCTCCATCTGCTGCTGATACTTCAAACCTGGGAACAGGAATGGGAGACAGGAAGATGGCAGGAAACCGTTCACTGGAAGGTCAAAAAGCAAACGTGCCTTTTTCCCATTTGGAGAAGACCTGCAATGGAGCTCAGTCTGCCAATGGTGCTGTGCAGCGCTTGAAAGTTCCTTCCCACACTTCTTCAGTGTCCTCTGAAAGTGACTGGGAGACCTTAGATCCTAGCATTTTGGAGGAGTCTAGTTTGAAAGGAGGAGAAAGGAGTGAAAATACAGCATTGGAACAGACTGAAAAACTTCTGAGCAAAGACAGGAGCTCAGAAAGCCTTCCGATCACTGTGCAGCCCCAAGCAAACACAGGACAGACGGTGCTTGTTCCGGGACTGGTATCTGGGTTGGAAGAGGACCAGTACGGTATGCCGCTGGCTGTTTTTACAAAGGTAAACACATTGTTCATGATACCTTCTAACTCAAAAAGACATCTGGTTTTTGGAAGTGGCTAATAATTTTGGTTGCCCAACCCCAAGCGGACTGTTGGCTGCTACAGAACGTGTAAGTGCAGTCTCTGGCAAGTGACTGTGTTGCTAGGCAGGTGGAAAAGCACAGAGCATGTCTGGGAGGGGTGTGTGCACGCACGCACGCATTCCGCTTTCATACGTATACTTGTAAGAAGTAGGTAATTCTACTCTATGGTCACCTGCAGCCCCACTGTGGTTAATAAATGATATGTATTGGTAACTACTGTTTTCTTTTACTCTGAAGAATTGTTGATCTAACCTATATGGGGCAAGATCAGAGTACTTAAATGTTTAGATAGCTTAGATTGAGATTCTGAAAGCTGTATCTTGGCTGACACCTAAGCCTATGTTTTCCTCATCTAATTTATATATGTATTTATGAACTTGTATGTGTGTATAGATGCACTAAATGTGTATATAAATGTGTGTGCGTATATATGCATATCTGTATGTATGATTTCACCCTTCTTTACATGATAAGTCTTCCTGGTTGTCTGTGGCTCTCCCTGCGCATAGTGCTGAGCTGCTGAATTTTAAGCTTGTGCTGATGTGCAGCTGAACTCTGGGTATTCCAGAGCCTGTCTGAGGATGTTGATGGGCACTGGCAGATAACAAGCAATATATTTACTAGGGCTGGTTTCCCATAAAAACCAGGGTAAATGCATCCTTTTAAACATACTTTTTTTTTTTTTCAGAAAAAGGAGTGATAGAATACATTTGGTTTGGTTTTCATGTAACAACCTTTTAGATGCACATTTGCCCAGCAAGTAGAAAATTCAGAAGTATTTCCTCAAGCTGCTAAGGTTGAGTGGTGTTTCTCTGTTGGAGGTGTTTATTTGCATCTCCTTGCAGAATATTGTATTTAATGATCACGTTTGAGCTTCTGATGAGAACTTTATTGGAAATGCTGTGCTATGTGGGCCCAGGAGAGCAGCTCAAATGTCATTACCCTGTATTGCCTCACGTCACTGGTAGAAATACTTCTTCAAAAAGGTCTGCAGTTTGGTGTTTGTCCTTATGAAGAGAACAACCTGTAATTGGTATTTAGTTGAGTTCTAGTGAAAATACTTGATGGAAAGAAAAAGGAAAATAATTGATAAGGGAGCCTGCAAGTGCAAACAACTTGCTACTAAACTCATAAAATAGAAAAGTAAACAATTTCACGGAAGCAGAGAGTTTCTACATGTTTCCCTTCTGTTCCACAAAGGCACTTTTCATTTGCCCTCATCTGATATAATTAAAGCAGGAAAGGCTTTACATCTCCTAAGTTATCGGAAAAATGTGATTTGGAGTTACAGTTTAACAATTTACTGGAAACATAGCAACATAGAAATGCCTGGGTTGGAAGGGACCTCTGGAGGTCACCTAGTCCAATGCCCTGCTGAGAGCAGGGACAAGAGCTCTCATCTCAGGGTTGTTTTATGCCATGCCATGGACAGTCTAATAAACATGACAGGTTTGAATGAGAGGAGATTTTGCCAGATGGCAAGTTACCTGAGTACACCTGAGCACAAGGAAAAATAGGTTGTGATACTTGTTTCTTTAGTACCAGTTCTGTAAGAGCTAATAGTCATTTCATTTGCACCCTTTGAACAGGAATGGAAACATTTCCATGGAAATAAAAAATGTTATACTTAGAAACAAATGTGAATTTGGGAACGGACAGTTGGTACTTTTTCCAAGACTTTGCTACTTGAGTACACAGTAACTAAACCTTCCTTTGCTTGTTAAGCTGTATTTTTTGAAAATTTTCCTTTTTAGGTTGGTAATTCCTCTCAAAGCACCGGTTTTCCTTTGACATGGGTTGTTTGTCATCTGGAAAGCCATCCCTGTGTCTAATGTAACAAAAGGGAATAGTTGTGCTCCTTTCTTCCGTATGTTTCCAATTACCACGTACTGTGCTCTTTGTTCCTGTCCAGTATGCCATTAGCCCTTCTGGGTTCTGCTGCTGAATACATTGCTTTGTGCTTTATGCAGTTCAGCAGCTGGACTTACACTTCTGGTTTAGACTTAAAGGGGCCTGTTGGTCCTATACGTAAAAAGAAAATTACAATACCCACAGCTGCTTCTCAATGATCACCCCATGGCTTACATCAAAGCCTTTTTTTTTCCACCTTTGGTTGTTTTTTTTTTTTTTAATTGGAGTATAGGATTAATTTACAAGCCCAGAATTGCTGAGTGTATTGCTTTCTATCCTGTACTTTCTGAAAGCAGGAGCGCCTATGCTTATCAAAAATGGATTGCTATCTCTGGAGCCTGGAAATCTCCACCTACAAAATGTGTATAGCACTCTGTAGCTTTCCAGCATTACATGCCTCAGGACTAGCAGAAGACATCATGATGGTATGCAAGTGGAGAGATTAATCTTTATCCTTTGTATTTCAGTTTCAATCCTGAGACTTAAAGACAACAGAACCTTTTGAAAAATATAATTCATGTGGAATCTGGTCACTTTGCTTTGCAGATGTAATGTAGCAAAACAGTAATCGTGGCAGAAGTTGGGATAACCGAGGTTCTTTCTGGGTGGAATGTGCTGTCTATATTCAGAGTTTTTCTTAGTAAAGCAAATTTGTTTGTTGTTTTGGTTTTGATTTTTCCCCACCTTATGTTAATCCTCTAAATATCTCTGTTGCTTTAGGGGTACCTTTGTTTGCCATACATGGCACTGCAGCAGCACCATCTCCTGTCAGATGTAACAGTCCGTGGCTTTGTTGCAGGAGCCACCAATATCCTGTTCCGTCAGCAGAAACATCTGAGTGATGCGATTGTGGAAGTACGAAATTGCACTGGAGCTGGGCTGGGGTGGTGGGAGGAGGGAAGCAGAGGCTACACTTTAAATATAGCTTTAACATTTCACATCCATGCCCAAATTTTTAATTACTTCCCTATGACATAAATTCTTTAATGCAGAAGCTTGTTAAATTTGTAGCATTTGTTAGGATATGATTAGGTAAGCCGTGCAAAAAACTTAACATGTTTTTCTGTATGTTCTTATATCCAATATATGAATTTGCAGGACTCTTCTCAAATTTTTGTTTTGTTGCTGTTGTAATTTTACTTTTCATGTCATGGGCTTTTTGAAGGCCTTAGTAATAAGTCAGGAAAAAATAAGTGCTTGCAGCTGAGAAACAGATACTCTTGGATAATAAAGCACACTGCTTTTGACTTCCTTCTGATGTAATCAAGAGATTAAAACTTGTGTCAGTTCTAGCAAATAGGTGCAACTATATCATCGGCATTTGTGAACCTAAGATGGCTACTTAGGGGTAACCACCTTAATAAATTGATCATCAGAGAGACTCTAGGAAAGTACATGTGGGCACCAAATTCCCACTGCCAGATCTTCTCAAATAAGCAGGTTTTACTGTGTGCCAGGAGGATAATCAGATTCTGGTTATATCAAAGCAGTATCTGACTTTCTGAGACTAGTTAACTCATTATTTCTTTGGCTGTTTGTTTCTTCTTAGTATTTTGAGGGACTGTGTGTTTACTGTTAAGTAGCACTATATGGTAGTATATATAAGCAGCTTTATTTAGATAATGTTTAACTTTGGAATTATTTCAAACAGATAGAAGATGCTCAAGTACAAATCCACGATCCAGAACTCCGTAAGATCCTGAACCCAACAACTGCTGACCTAAGATTTGCAGATTACCTGGTGAAGCATGTAACTGAGAACAGAGATGATGTTTTCCTTGATGGCACTGGATGGGAAGGAGGAGATGAGTGGATCAGGGCTCAGTTCACTGCTTATCTTCATGCGCTGCTTGCTGCTGTGCTGCAACCAGGTAGAATGGATAGCTTCTTTAGGACTGAGTGGGTGTAAGAAGCATTTGCTCTGTTGCATTAAACGTGTGGCCTGTCACTGGATCTCCCTCTCCCTAATGTTTCATTTTAGGCTGCTTTTTCAATTGCCCTTGGCCCTCCTTGTTATTCATTGACAGGCTTATTACTGACAGTGAGACCACATCTGTCTGGAGTCTTGTGTCCAGGTCCGGTCCCCGGTTCAAGAGAGACTGGGAAATACTAGAGAGAGTCCCAAGGGAGAGCTATGAATATGGTGAAGGGACTGGAACATCTCTCTTAGGAGGAAAGGCTGAGAGACCTGAGGCTGTTCAACCTGGCAAAGAGAAGACTGAGAGTGGATGTTAATTAACGTTTACAAATATCTGAAGGGTGGGTGTCAAGCAGAAGGGGCCAGGCTCTTTTCAGTGGTGCCCTGGGATAGGAAGAGAGGTAATGGTAGCAAGGTGAAACACAGGAAGTTCCACCTCAGCAAGAGGAAAAACTTCATCACTGTGAGGGTGATGGAGGCTGGAACAGGCTGCCCAGAGAGGTTGTGGAGTCGTCTTCTCTAGAGAATTTCAAAACCCACCTGGAGCTGTTCACATGTGGCCTGCCCTGGGTGATCCTGCTCTGGCAGGGGGGTTGGACTTGGTTGATCTCCAGAGGTCCCATCCAACCCCTGCCATTCTGTGATTCTATGATTCTTGCCTTTCACAGCCTTAAAGACACTTTCTTCTTTGACTGTATCGTTATCCTTGATTTAATTAAGCTTTCATCATCATCAGAAGTACCTGAAACACCATATATGATGAGACTTTTTACAGACTCTATTGCAACCTGAAGTTAATTTTGGCAAACTAACAGGTTTCAGGGAGACATGAAGTTAAGTGGCTGTCTTCGGGAAGTTTTATTAAGCTATTTTATCTCTTTTCCCTGCCAGCCGTGGCCCCAAGTAGGGATTCACATAAGTGAAAAGTGTCCTCTAGAGGCTTTATAAGCTTGTGTTTTGTGGAGCTCAGCCTATTTTTATCTTAACTCAGAGGGAATTCTCTATCTTCCAACATGTTGTGCATGAATGTAACTAAAAGAAACAGTTTTATTTGTGGAAAAAAATTTAGGTTGCCCAGCACTGACCCTGTTAACTTCATTCTTGTCATGATCATTCTCCACTCACATCAATTACCTTGTTCCGTGGTTATTTGTGAGAAAACATGGGACTGAGAACTAGATATTAAAGTCAGGAAGATGCTATGTTCTTTGTCTGACAGCATTAATATTTAAAGATTATTAGAATAGTTTAAGATGATTACCTGTTGATAGGAGATGCCAGGATTTTCTGGAAACTCCTATGACTTCACTCTCTGGCTCTAAAATTATTTCCTGTACTCTTCAGTGTTTTAAAAAAAGATGATCTGCTAAATGTATTCCACAGTAGTGGAATGGTTTAGGGGTTTACTAAGTTTGAATGAGTGATAACACACTGATAACAAAGACCAGCGTATCTCAGCAAGACGAACGCAAATGGTGTTTTTGATCTTAGTTGCTATGTGACCATTCTCTCCCCTTTGCTGTCTTTGCCTGGAGGATATATTAAGAGGCCTATGGTTTTTTTTTTTTAGCTCTTCACTTAGAGCTCTATAAATGAATTAAAAATAAGACATATTTTTTAAGCTTTTTTTTTTTCCCTCTAGTCCCAGCAGTGTATATTTGGGGCACATTAAAATGAAATAATAAAATGTTTTTAAAGTACCCAGTTCTTAGTTCTAGAGTTTTGTCTTTGATTTGACAAGAGCTTAGAAAAAAATATCCTTTCTTTACAAGAAAAAGTCTTGCATCTCTAATGAATTGCTGCAAATTCTTGTCTTTAATTTATCAGACAACGAAAAGACTTTGTCAGACTTTGGAACAGCATTTGTAGCAACCTGGAAAAATACCCACAACTACAGAGTATGGAATAGCAACAAGCATCCAGCTCTTGCGGAGGTAAATTCTAGGTAAGGAAACCTTTTTTTTTTTTTAATCTTTTTTGTTGTTTGGTTTTTTTAAGTCAGGCACTAAAATTGCAACATCCGCCTTATTCCTGCTATAAAGCCCTGAGGGTGAATCTTTGGGCCCTATTCACAAAGTACAGAAACCTGAGTATTTCTGTTCTTCAATACTTTGGTCTAATTCTGGGCTGTAGTTTTATGAAGAAAAATATATTCAGATTCAGGAGAAGCAAAGCTGTTCAAGTTGATTGCTGGCTGTCCCCAGCTATAGAAAGTTTGTCATTCCTCAGGAATTATCCTCAGATGGTTCTGCTTTTTATTAATTGCTTCCAGGTGTCTGGGCAGTAGCTGTGTTCAGGGTTGTCACTGTTGGGGATGGAGGACTGGCTGGTTTGTGTTGTATCTTTTTTGCTTTGGATTGCTTTTTATGTATTTTTGCATAGAGTTGAGATGATGCCAAGCTGGGTGACACTGCTGGCTGTGCGTGTTTTGTTTAGCCTGGATTATTACTGTACTGCAGGGAATTTTGTTTGCTTCTGCTTTGTCAGCTGCTGTAGCCTGAAGAAGGTTTTTCTTCAGAACTACACAGCTCTTTTGGTCTACCTAAAGGATCTTTTTTTTCTTTTCTTTTCTTCTTTTTCATTGGCACTAGAAGGAGGTGCCTCTGCCTTAGTGTGAAGAGATTCTTAGGATTGGGTCTGTAAATAGAAGGCACCTTGGAAGTAGTTCACAGGAAATCTAAGGTTGAATGGTCACTGGAACATAGCCTTTGGTAAAGTGATATAGTAGCATATCTACAAAAGAGTTTTTGTTTTGTTTGGGGTTTATTTTGTAAGCCACAGGAGAAGTACAGTTAATAACTGTGTGATATGGATTCATCATGGAAAAATAATGTTTTCTTTGGTTTTTCCTCCTCTCCTAGCCACCCATTCCAGGGACAGTACTCTGTATCAGATGTTAAGTTAAGATTGTCACAGTAAGTATATAGTAGTCTGATTTGTGTTTGGCTTGGGGGTTGTTTGGTTTTTGGTAGGTTTTTTTTTTTATGTGTAGTCAAATATTTATCACTGTATAACTGTTGATTTAATTATTTAAATCGGCCATCTATATGAAACTATACTTGGGGTTCTCTTGGAAAACGCTCATCTGAAGATGGGACATTTGCCTGAAAAAGGGAAAAACAGTGCTAATGCACTATTTCGAGTTAGACTTTACAAAATAGAGTGCTATTTTTTGATAGCAATTATAAGGCTTTTTTGTGTTTATTTTTAAATTGTAAACTAATGCCATTAAAACTTTCATCAGTGTTTTTCTGTAGGTTGACACTGGATCTCATTATTAGGAGAAAACAGCTTTTAAAAACAAATTAGCATTGTTCTAAAACTCTTGGAAGTTCACTGTTCTGTGTACTAAGACACGGTTCAGTTTCTTCGATTGAGAAGTTTAAATTGAGATTTACATCATCTCTTATTGCACCACACTCGACTGAACTCAGCTCTTACCTGTAGTGTTTGAGTCTAAAGCTCAGTGGTGCTTGTTATTTCCAGAGCTGTTCAGCTCTAACTGAAGCTGGAATCCAGGCTCAGAGTCACGGTTCACTGCATCTTGTTTATGCACCGAGCAAAATACATCGTTTTCTGACTTAGCCATGGTGACCCTAAAGCATCAGCGGCTGGTGCTTTGAGGTGCCTGTAACACAGCAACACAGCCATGCTGCTGATTCTGCACCTGCCTTGACTGTAGATTGTTATTTTCAGTACACTGTGAGCAGACCTAAACCACATGCTAACATAGAGCAACAGCTTGAGGAATAAAAAGGTTCAGGCTTCAGCCGGCTGAATCTTTTTGTTGGTTTTGCTGACCAATGACAGATTTGATTTCCGTGATGGTGATTGACAAAGCAAATGAATCAAGATTTATCTCAAGGTAATTGCCTTCAATAAGGTGCATGCTGATGGCAGCTCTTATTATTAATGGCTGGTCTTTGTAGAAAGGCTTAATTAGAAAGATGTGATGTTTATAATCTTTTATTTGTCCAATTTTTGTGCTTGAAAGGGGAGATACTAACTCTTCTGAGTAGCCTGAAATCAGTGTAAAAGGACCAGTAGTTCTTAGTGTGTCTCTAATAAGAAATACTTTTACAACAGTGCCTTTACTCCACAGACGAGATTTTGCTTTCAAATGCTTATAAAAATGACTTGGTCTTGCAAACTGATCTTAAACTTGTTCTTGGTATCCTCTGTTCTGCTTTTTGCATCTACACTGAAGAGTTTGGAAGTGGGAAAAGAATGTGGAATGCTGTGTTCTTATCTTCTACATAAATGGCTTTGCAAAGCCTGAAAAATGAACTCAGATGTTACAATTTAAAAATTAAACGAGATTATTTGCAAGTGATCACACTCGTGCAGTAGAACTGATTGGTTTTGTGCTTTTCTTTCAAATGGCAAGAGTGTCTGCCATCTTTTTGCATTTCTTAAACAAAAGCAAGAGTATAAACTCTACTTGATAAAAAAAAAAAAATTATTTTACTATTCAGTTAAAAAATGACAACTAACTGGTAACACTTACTGTTTTGTTGTTTGGTTTTTTAAGCTTATGTTTTAGGGCTAAAAATTCTCAAAACTACTTCAAAACTGATTTTGTAATTTAGAACATAAATGTGTTTTGGTCAACATTTAGGAAAGGTATAAAGTGTGCTGTATAGGAATGAGCCATTGTTTTGATTCCTATCTTGCTGGCAGTATCTTTGCTTCCTCTGAGAAGGCTGTCTGTTCTGTCTGAATAAGGTGCATGCAGGAATTATGGGCTTAATGAACATACCTATTAAAAAATCAACTCTCTGTGTGTATGCTATGTAAATCTCTGTGTGTATTAGTGTATATTTGAACTATGGATTTTATTTATGCCAGGGAGTAACCCAAAGTCAGTTAACTAACAGTCTTCTCTCTTGTTTAGCTCTGTGCAAAACAGTGAACGTGGCAAGAAGATTGGAAATGTGATGGTTTCTACCAGCCGAAATGTTGTACAAACGGGCAAAGCTGTAGGTGAGGAATTGGTTTAAAAATGGCCTCATCTAAGTCATACCTGTTTTGAAGAAGCACCCCATATCTCAGTTATATTTAGTTTTAATCCAAGTGTACTTCATAATTTATGTACAAAACAGGGAAACATTTTGAGCAGTAAAGCTGCTGCTTGAGGCCCTGGATATGGTATAATAGTGAGTGGAAAGAGGAGCAGCTAAGCAATTAGAAATTAGTGTAAATTCCTTTTCCGGTGTGCGTTGGAGATGAGTGTGGGTAGAAAGATGTTGAGGTAAAAGCTTTCGTGTAATCCAGAAATGCTTAGACCACAACTCCACTTTCTGCATTGAGATATTCTCATTTTTATACCACTTTGACTCTAACTACCCAGAGCGGGTTGAGGTCAGCGGAAGATCTCGTGTCAGTCTCTGCAGGTTTTGCAATACTCTGGGATTTTCTGGAAAAGCGCTTGTTGCACTTGAACAGGAGCAACATGACATGGTCACCTTGCAGTGACAGAGATACGGGTTCACCCGTTGAAGAATCTGGTAGTTGTTTGACAGTAGCTTTGCCAAAAACTGTTTACCTTCCCCTTGTATTCCACTGAAGTCTTTTACTTGCTTTGCTGCTGTACGCTGTGGCGCGGAGCAACTTTCAGCACCAGCTCGAGTCTTCCAGGGATAGGCCATTTCTGCTGAGCTGCTATGTGCAAGTTCTTCAGTATTTTCTGACACAGACTCTGGACTTGGATTTTAAATCCCAATGGGACAACTGATTGTGTGGATTATTTTTATTATTATATATTTCTTTGTAATAGTTCAGTAGTGATAAGACTACACTACTGTTATTGACTTCCGTTTTGTAATGCAGGTCAGTCAGTTGGAGGAGCCTTCACAAGTGCAAAGTCAGCTATGTCATCGTGGTTTTCCACCTTCACGCAGTCAACCCAAAGCCTCGGGGACTAAATGATGGTTTTGCACAATGCTGCTGAATATTTCAGGTGCAATGCTTTCTCTGAGCTGTAAAAAGACTGCTCCGAAATACAGGAGTGCAGTTTAACTACCCAGGACCAAACCAAGGTACATGTTGCTTGCAAGCAAGACATGGAATGTTATCATTTGGTTTTGCTAGAAGTATAGAAGAATGGTGAGTGTCTCCATACAATGGGAAGACATTTATGGTATATTGGTTGTATTTAAAATGACTACTTTTCTTTAAAACTGAGCCTTTATAAAGACATGAGCAAACAGGGCTTGTTGCAAGCCAAATGTGTTTGACTTTAGATTTGTAAATTTTCTTGGATGTTGAAAATATTTATGTAAACTAGTTATATTTTTCAATCCAAATAGCCAAATGTTTGTGAATTCTTGTTAGAAATAAGCAGAGTATAAGTTCCGATTCCTCTTTTAGGTTGGATTTGAGAACATCCCTGCAAAGTCAACGGTGGAAACCCTTAAAGGGTTCCAAGCCAGGTGAAACTTCCTTGCTTTCACTTGCGAACTAAAATCAGCAGGGTGCAGAATAAGACTGTGGCTGACCTAAGTTTTTTTTTCCTTTCTCTTCTATAGTCACGTATAGTTGTTTGCATTAATCTCTTTGTGTCCCCAGATCTGTGTGACAGTTGCAAAAATCAGTATTTTCTTGATGTTATGCAGTAGGCCTTCATAACTTTGCATATGTTTTGGCTGTGTTTTTACCCTGGGACATGAAGGAGATTCCATCTGGAGAGATATCTTCAGGAAAACGGTTACAAACAATTCTCCCAAATATGGATTGATCATAGATGGCTTTGTGAGGTCTTGCTCTATTAGGATGTAATTACACTGTCAAATGTGGTTACATACATGTGAATACAAAGTACAAAACCCACCTAAAACTAGCACAGTAGCAAACTCTCTGTGGCTTTTTGTTGTTGATGTTGTTGTTGTTGTTTTTTTCCCTTCTTTTTTTCTTTCTCCAGTAAAGTTATGAAGACTTCTAAACAAAAATCAGCTCTATCAATTTTCTGAATCAACTCAGGGAATGTTCTGTTTGGATAACTACCTTTTCATATGGAAAATAATACTAGAGAGAGTAACTGAAATGGCTCAGTTTGCATCCTTGTGTGAAGAAATATAATAGTTTCTATGAAAAGATGAGGCATAATTTTCTATGAGGCTTTATTTCATATGTAACGTACATGCGGTGGCTTCTGTATGCAAATGTATTCCACTTCCTGATTATGAGACAGATAATTTCCTGTGTCTTGCAATGTTTGTGCCTCTATATGCCTTCTAACATCCCCACATGATAGCTATTAATGCTGTCTACATGACATCATCCAGTGTTCCAACTTTCTGTACTAAAAGGCTCTTAATTTATTGCCCCATCAATATCTGTAAACATCCCGCTGTGTTCTTTTCTGCAGCCAAGATTTCAATTCCTGGTGATTTCTTCTATTCCTCAAATAAAATACAGCAGCTATACAGGAGAGGAAAGCAGCTTGAATGTAATTTATTTTAAGAAATTAAGTTCTCATTTCTTTCGATGCATTTGAAAAGCCACATTTGTATCAGGTTGTTAGTGTCCTACTACTTAGCCTTCAGTTCTGTTGCTTTGAACAGCAATTCGAAAGCCCAGGATCCAGTTTAAAGCCTTCATGAATCTTGTCCCAGGCAAACTAGATAGAAAGGCTGTGAAAAAACTGCGAGTATGCACTTAGTTTGAGTAGTCACATTGGAGAATGGCAAGAAAGGCTCCTAAAGCTTCTGACATACAAGTGAAACCTATCTGTAGAACTGCAGCTTGCTCCTGGTCTCTGGGTATATTTGTGTATCTCCTCAATCTTCTGATGCTGTTTTCTGGTTTAGTCCTTGACTCTGTAATAGGCATTCGTATCTTTTCAAAGACTAAGTAATACTTGGTAGGCAGGAAGAGCTCTGGTGGAATGAGACTAGGGCTGTATTTATTCACGATGAGCCTAGAGCTTTCTGATTGCAGATTAGAAAAAATATAATAATAAAAAATAACAGTATGGGTTTTTTAAATGGCTAACAGATTATGTGCTGCCTGGGATTTACTGGGATTTCATGTTGTAGTAAAGACTGAGTAAAGGCGCATGAAGGATTTAAGCACACATAAAACTAACTTCAGCAACTTAAGTTATGCTAGGTAAGCTTAGGCTTAGGAGCTCACTCACGATGGCAAGTTCGAGGAGCCAGGCAAGTGGTTGGTGTTTGCATCTACAAGGTATAGAAACAGGGCCTTCCAGGATCCTTTTTCAATATACTTGTCTTTGTCACCTCCTCACCTGAGTTTCTTCTGCAGTCTTCTATGCCCTGAATTTGTACAGCTGATTTGTTAGCTCTCTGCATTCCCCGTGCTCCCTCACTGGCCCAGGGATATCAGAAAGCTGACTTTTTTTTTT
>VWZY01012796.1:379090-398214 GCA_013399075.1 Chloroceryle aenea | reverse complement strand
CCCTTGGTAAGTGCTAAGACAATGCACAGCTGCTTGCTGCTTCTGCAGGGATGCCCTTACGATACTTCACAGTATTTCTCATATGGGCAAGAAGACCAGACAGGTCTTTCTCTGCACTCTTCTTCCCACTGACTCAGCTGTCTCTGTTGTGGAGCCAGACATACCCCCTGATTAAGAGCATTTTCATTTCTTTACAAATGATAGGATTGAGAAACTTAGATTCATTTTCAGTTGTCTTTAAGAAGTGGCATCCTGCTAGTGAGTTGGACTCTGATTTTAAACTCATGCAGTGATTAAGGCTTATGCAGCTGATGGAGATGAAGCCATCTTCATAGTATTTGGTCTTCGTTCACATGTATGCTTGCTCTTTGATGTTTGTTTAAACTCACTTTTGGACTACAGGAAGGATTGGAGCCACTGAGGTTCATCTAAGCTCATGTCATCCTTTTCTTAATTTAATGATTGTAGCCTCTTCTGCATCCAATGCAAGCTATTTTCTTCCCCTGTTTTAAAATTTCCAGTGCAAGCTTTATGACTTACTCAGAAAGGTTTAGGCAGTTGCCTTCCATTTCAAGGACCCTGACATCCCTTTCCACACTGCAAGAAAAGCTGAGTCCTCAATGAATAGATGATTGATAGTGCATCTGATGAGTCAGCTCTGAAGCTGTTGTTACAGCTGTGCCATGCTATAAGTTGCAAAGGTATTTCTGTTAATGTGCAGCAAGAACTGACTTAGAGGTAATGCAGTAGCACAGCTCTCAACTTTCTGGTATCAAAAGGCATCAACATCTGCTTTTCCTATCTGCCAGCATTTGAGGAACTGCCTATTGAGCATAGATAGGAGATAAAAGTCTCCAGAACACCACAAGACTAAATATTGTTGAGCTAATATTCACTTGACTAAAATGTTCAGCACTTTTTGTCAATCATTTTCATGTCATAACCTTAATTCCTGCGCACATCTGACACTAGTTTCCTCGAATACCACAATGTAATTACCATTTTTAGATCAAGGTTCTAGTACCTTGCGCTGGTTTGACCTTGTACATCTGTTTTAAGCACCTTTGTAATAAAATACAGTGTTTTGCTTAAACAAGCTTCTGATTTCCAGGGAAATAAGTATGAAGCAGAGAAAGTAATGTGGCAGCATTTACCTGTAAAAGCGAAGGAGCGAATGCCGTTTTTAAATAGAGAAACTGTTGCTTGATAATGGAACATAAAGTAATGTATTTGATTCCTTCTCTGGTGCTGCTTGAGAAATACATCCAGAAAAATAGTCCCACCAGAAGACACCTGCAGGCATCTGGGTTTGATGTTGGTTGCTGCTTGTACTACACTGGCAGTCTTTTTGAAATTTGTCTTCCATTTAAACTGGTTGTGGATTTTGCTTTTTGCAAATGTAGGACAAGAGGATCCTCTAGTGTGACCTTTTTATTCCCTCTTGGGTCCTTCTCATTGTGAACTCGTTAAAGCCTTCAGTAAGTCATGGACCTCTCTTACATCAGTAAGAACTTTAGGTACAACTGTAAAATTATGATGTAGATTTAGCTTCAAAATAGCACGTAGATGATGTGGATTGTGACATCTAGTCAAAATCAGGATTCCAAGTACATTAATTGCTGCACAGCCAGTTCTCTGCCATAGTGAGCTATTAGAAAACTTCAAGACTTCTACTGTAACTGTCACTGTACCTAGCTGAGAATGGTTTGCTCTTTCCAGTAGGAGGAAACTTAACTGCCTTGAATAACGTTCAGATGTGAATTAGATGAAACTTATGTCTAGAAAGCGATTGCAATTGTCTGAAATTTGTTATTTTTTTTCAATCATATGCAAGTAGCTGTGCAAACACACTGAAAGATAATTTTTCCATCATGTTGTTCATGCGGTGTAATTTTACTTTCTTGCAGGTATTTAGTTTTCATTAAGAAGGGCAACACGGGGAGTATTCATTAAAGGCAGAAACACTACATTATTGTACTGCAATTAAAGATGTACAACAAATTACTTCACGGTGTTTTGAGTCTTTAATCCTGTAATAGAGGAGTAGACCAACTTAAAAAAGCAGGCACCGAGCTTCAGGTCTGTGATGTTTCTGGTCTTGACCCTGTTATTTACCAAACATTAGAAATACTGTTTAAATTTATTTTAAAAATGCAGAGATGGTTCATTTCTGTCAGTTTAATCTGAGTAAGCTTCACTATTTCTTTATTCCCCATAAACAGACATCACACATGCGTTAATCTCAGTTGTGGTGGAACTTCCAAGTCCAGCTGTCTTGGTGAGTCCTTCTATTTAGGTTCAGAATTGCCTAATCATTTGATCATCTTATAATACTTTTTCCAAAATCAACTGACAGAAAAAAAAGATGCTTTTATTACTTCCCTGCCTGAATTTACAGAGTAATATCGATGAAAGCATAATTACTGTTTGCCTGAATAGTAGCAGTCAACAAAAATCGTCTTTTCTTGTCTTAATCTGGATCACCAAGAAAGTAGCACTGCTGTCTGGATCGGGTGAGCATAAAGAAAATCAAATAAGAATGTTGCCTAAAGCGAAAGCAGATGTATTTTGTTGTCTTAAGAACAATATGGGGAGTAACATCACTTCCATACTATATGAAACAGATGGAAAGTACTGAAGATGCAAACTCAGTCGGTCTCTTATCTCTGAATTCAGAGACTATTAAATGCACACGGAAACACAGTAGAGAATTAAAAAAATTGGACATCCCAGAAAGTGGCAAAACAAACAAACAAAATTAATGCTAAGCTCGATGTATTGCCCAATAGGACCTGTGGTTACTGAACTCTGAGGCTCTTCATAAATTGTGCATATGTCTATTTTGACATGTGTCACACTGTGAAAAAGAGCTGGGTGAAGAGCGTGTGTCCACTCTTAATCTCTGGAAATTGTTTAATCATTTTTTTTCTCTTCAGTCAAAGCATGTGTTCAGGGTTACATTAGTTATAGCTCAGCATCAAGATGTATAGCACCTAATCTGAGTAGGCTTTCAGGTCTACATTACATTACTATCTTTTCAGTACCTTGTGTGGTCCTGTTTGCTGGCTCTCTGTTCATGCTCACGCAGCAGAGCACATATCCAGCCTCAGAACCGTTCAGTGTTCGAAGAGATGAAGTCACGTAATGCTTCCGGTGACCCCTTGTACTTGAGCATAGCCGTGACAGGGCATGTACAAGGCTGACACCCTTCCTTTGCTGAAGCAAAGGTATCTGACTTCACAAGGTAGAGCAGGACACAGAGGAGCTGTGGTTTAGAGCAGGAGGGGAGAACAGTGCACACAGAGAGACCTCTATTACTCTGTTTCCCTTTCATGCCTGTCCCATCTTCCCTGTTGGTCCTTTCTTCTACGTCAGAGCTCGGGTAACTCAGTACTGACCTGGGTCTTGCCCTCACCTGCCCCTTCAGGCCTTTTACCAACCTCATCCACACCGGAACTCGAGAGGTGTGTACATATTTCATACAGCCAGCCTCCTGGCATTGTGAATGATCCCTGCATTTTACTCAGTCTGCTGGTACTCCTCCTCTGGGTTATAAGCTCTGTGAGTAACAACTCTGCCTTGCTGAAGTGTACTCATGACAAATGTCGTAGGAGGGAGATATTTTAAATAACTCTAGAGTGGAAATAAACAGAACTTGGGCTGGTGTGGACCATGAAGCGGAAACAAACCGGTTTTAAGAGCAAACCTACTTCAGAATCTGCCTAAATTTAAAGCTCCTTTCCTGTAGGAATACAGATCCAAAAAGAGGAAACAATTTGAACGTAGCTGTGAATGGGAAGCAGGAGGAAAACCACCAGCCTGCTAATAAGTTCAGTGGGCTGCAGGTTTATCCACAGGTGCTCCTTAGCTGGACTGAGATAGGGTAGGTGCTACTGCATCTTAACGGAGGCATTGAGAAGTGTAATCATAGAATTGCCAGGGTTGGAAGGGACCTTAAATACCACCTAGCTCCAACCCCCCTGACAATGGCAGGGACACCTCCCACTAGAGCAGGTTGCTCGGAGCCCCATCCAGCTTGGCCCTAAAAGCTTCTAGAGATGAGGCTTCTACCACCTCTCTGGGCAACCTGTTCCAGTGTCTCACCACCCTCACGGTGAAGAAATTCTTTGTCCGACCGAAATCTCCCCACCTCTAGTTTTGACCCATTCCCTCCAATCCTACCACTACCCAACATCCTAAAAAGTCCCTCCCCAGCTGTCATGTAGGCCCCCTTAAGGTATGGGAAGGGAATGAGAAAATGTTGTGAAACCCAGTGCTTTAAACCAGGCAGTGCTGTGTTAAATGTTAGAAAAAAAAAAAGCAACCAATTTTTACTAAATTATTTCCCCCCCAAATTAACTACCCCTCTGAACTGTTTCTCTGTAAAGCTTGACATAAGTTACTGTCCTAGATCTCGTCCCCTTTAACCAAAAACCTAAACTTGCAATTAGGTGTGTACTTAAATAACTGTGAAAATGAGAAGCCAGATCACTTCAGTTTATTACTTCAGGTAGAGGGAACTGAAATGAGCAGGAGTAATTTAAAGCAGTTCTCCCAGAAAAGAAGGAAACTTCTTGCAAATACAGCAAAGTTTGAGGACATCAAGAGGCGTGTCATTACAACTTGGATATAAATGTATTTCAAAGCCAAGTACGGGTTGAATGGGCTGGAGCTTTGGAGGAGGATACTAGTTCAGAACTCTGCAAAGGCTTTAATCATATTTGCCCCATTTATGAAATGAGAGCTGCTGCATTTTTTTCCAGCTCTTGTCTGTTTCTACAGAAGGGTTTCTCTAATTCTACCACTAGTGAGCATTGCCAGGCACATGACAACGCTTTGCCTGCACAGTTTTCTTCTCAAATTATGCGAGGAAAGAATTTAGACTTGCCAGCTGTGTTTTCCTTGAGGGTTGAACACTGACTGTAGCAACAGGTTGTGCAAGTAAGTGAACTAACAGTATGTTATTAACAAAGCCACTCGAGAACTGTGCAACAGTTGACTAGTCCAAGTTTTGTGTTATCACTAGTAAATGAATTTTAACTAAGGTACTACATCATCTTCCATTGTGTAAAACACAGATAATATCTGGGAACAATATGAAAATAGCATTTAAAAAATACAGACTAGGAGGAAGTCCTGGAGACAGTCTGTATTTTATCCATTTAGGATAAAGTCACGGGCAGTTACTTCCAGGTTCTGTGCAGCAACTGTGACTTACAGCTGCTGCAGTTTAGTTACCCCTTTCCTATTCAGATTTACCCTTCTCCCCCTTTGGTAGGAAGCTACATGTGTATTTTAAACTCAAGTTGAAAGTTCTCAGCAACAGAACTGTGCCCCCACCCCGTGGTGCTTCACTAGCTGTAGGTCATCTGCATGTGAAGAGCAGGGGCTTGTCCTAAAGCCTGCCCAAGCTGATGGAGTGGGGTGAAGTGAGAACAGCCCAGAGAACGGAGCAGTCGGGTCATGCAGGAGTTACCAGGGCACTTATGGTTTTGCCTGCTGTATGTAACTCTCCAACTAGCATTATAAAAGGGTATCAGTTTTTCTTTTGGTGTACACTCCCTTGGCCACGCTTGCAAGCAGATGGCCCAGGCTCTGTGCATGCAATGTAAACAGACCTAGCAGCAGGCTCCCCTCTTATCTAAGCAATTCAGGGGGTTGAAAAAAAAAGTTCATGTAGTAAATGTAAACAGGCTATGGCACCTTCACAACAAAACATTAATTAGGAGCTCGCCTCTCTGTTGGTGCCAGCAATCCCCTGGGTCCCATAAACACCTACATGGAATGAAATGCCCCCAAACCAGTAGGAATAGGGTTTTTTTATAAGCCAGGTTTCCTGATCTGAAGTCCCTTTTTCAGTCAAAGCTGTTTGTAACTGTACAAGATACAAGACAAAGCTGTAAATCCATTTGAGACCTAGACACAAACACATACAGGTGTCACCTTCGCTGCAAGCTGCAGTTGTATTTACTGGAATAAGAAGCAGAGTTGAGAAAAAGCCAGTGGCAGTCTGGGGTAAATAAATGAGCTCTTACTCTTCAAGACTGAAAAGAGGTCTCCCTTCTGCTGAGCTTATGGAAAAGATTCCTCATTACCTCCTTAACAACTGCTGTTCTTCAGTTTCAGGAGAGCAGAACTGGTCTCTGTTCAGCTTTCACTGACCAGCAGTCAACCCAAGCCCTTGGATCCAGGCTTTTCACAGCTTCACCCTTTAAAGTTGCCTTCATCAAACTGCTTGCTAGAAAGCGCGCATGTGGTGGGAGAGCGTCATAAGTGTTAAAAAGCACACTCAAACTCGGCTGGATTCAGTCTTTTTTAATAAATTAATGTAATTTAAACTACAGTGCCAGAACATGATGCAGCTGAACATGCTAGTAAAGGTTTGTCATGAAGCACCTGTGTTCATGTTAGGTTGGCGGCGCCCCGCTACGGCTAGTGGTTCCTGGGATTAATGCCAGAGCAGCACTAGTCATCTGCTCTCCTGCACACAGGGCACAGGATATTCCTGAACGGTTTGCTCCCCTCCCCCCAAAGTACAAAACCTGATAGCTAAGGGATATCTATACACAATCACACTACAGTAATGCTTGTTATTAAATTAACAGAAAATAAAGACCTGGTTAATCCACACTAAAACTTTGTTTTACAATGGAAAAATACATCAGCAGCAGGAAGTAATATACATGAGCCAATGTTACTGTAATACAGAATGTGGAGACCTCGACTGATTAAAGCTCCACACAGACCCGCACTATGAGGGCTGACAATTCCTATTGCAAGCCCAGCAACTTAAGTCCACACCTGGTAAACTACCAGCTGCTTGGAAGACCTGTATTCTAAATAGACAGGTATAAGTTAGTGAAAATAGAATACATGCACCTAATAATACAGCGTGACTGAACCTGCAGTCATTTTGCCCTGCATGTTACCATACAATGGAAGATCTACCCTTCCTACCACAGGTAGATCCATGGGATTTGTTTCTTTTTCTTTTAATGGCATTACTATACCAACATGGATATTAGTATTAAGTAAGTGCAGCACGGTTCTTTAATTAGGCCACACTGAAAATTATATAACTAGCACTTAAGTAGAATATCCAGAAGTAGTTCAAATATAACTGGAAGATACTTTCGAAAGAGTTGCAACATCATCCTAGAAACAGTAACTACTTTTTCCTGAAGCTAATTTTCCAGAACGGAGACTTCATAGAACTAGAAATTAATCTTTAGACAAGCCAGATGCTTAAGTTTATGATATACATACATGTTTCTCAATTATCCGGTAATAGTATTTCAGATTATGGAAGCCTATCTGCTCATTTCACCAACTCACACTCGACGGCAGCAAGTGTCAGGCAGGGTGTAAAAATACAACTCACGAAGGACAGGTTTGACCTTTGCTTCCAGACCTGCTCTCACAACCACTTCTATCAAGACAGTTGAGCACAGAATTAGCTGTGCAGTCTAACTTGGGAGCTATACAGGTGGTAGAGTAACCATCTCCCCATCCAGCTCAAATTCATCAACTCCGTCTAGTGAGAAGAGATACGTTGGAGGTTTCCATGGGGACTCTTCGAGGCAGGATGGATACAGCTTTCCTACAGTGCACCGGAAGTCTTTCCCAAGGTCCCACAGCACACGTTCAGAGATATGCTGCCTCAGAAACCAGCGGTCGAGTTCCAGGTCATACTGGTAGGTGGCATACTTTGCTCTCTCGTTCATGTGGGTTTCTCGTATAAAGACACACAAAGAATTGGAGATGACAACAGCTCTGACGCACGGGTCAGAATACCGCTTGGCGGGGATGTTGGCTGCCATTCTCCATTCGTTTTTATTCACATCGTAGATTTCCACGGTTACGGAAGACCCATCTATGGTACCGCTCGGGAGTCTTATACCAGAATTGCTGGCAATGTGCAGTCCTCCGATGTAGAAGATTTTATCGCCAAAAGCAGCAGCTGAAGCAAAACATCTACTGGTTTGTCTCATTGCCATCTCTACCCAAGCATCTGACCTAGGAAAATAACAGTACATCAAGTTGTGTGCCATTACGTAGATGCAGTTGTGAACTGCTACTGCCGTGCTCCACTGCCACGCACAAGGCAACGGGCTCACCATGGTCCACTCGTCTTTCTCGGTATCGTATCGCTCCACAGTTCTCCTGTTGAGCTCTCCCCCGACGCTGTCTCCTCCGATTGCATAGATGTATCCTTCACAGCAGACCAGGGATGGCTTTACACGAACAAAGAGCATCGGCGTCTTTGGAAACCAAGTGTTCTGCTGTGCATCAAACCAGTAAAAGCAATTCACAGTTCTGAAGGCAGCCTGGAGCTTGCTGCTTTTACTGTGATTGGTTTTCGTATTCTTCAGAGGAACCTGCCCCCCCGCTATATAGATGTCATTATCAGGAGTTACCAGCGTCCCAACCTTATGCAAGTCAGCGGGAGGGTTGCAGAGTTTGTAAACTTTTTCTGCCTGGGGACTATAACAGACAGAAGAATAAAGACTACCAGGGTTTTCAGCAGCAGCTTCAATGAATATCATCATCTCCTCTTTTGTCATGCCTAGTCTGGGCTTGAAGAATTTGGGCATCGACTTGTACAGTCCCTGCACCACCACTGATTTATCATTGGGTGGTAAGCCTTGAAACCAGGCTCTCTGCGTGACCTCTGAAAGTGCATCGATCCTGATTTGGCTGAGAACAGAGGACAGGTACTGTGATCGCGATTCTGTGTTGTACTCCAGCCACAGCATAGCAGCTTCACGGACTGTCTCCTCCTTTTCCACATTTAAATTATCACTGCTCAGAATATCTATCAGTAGATCATGTGACAGTTGCATGAAAGCCTCCTGGTGGTATACAGCTGTGAACTTGTGCTCTACCATTCTTTTAGCGCTCTGTTTTAACTCTTCGCAGCTGAAGAGGTCGGCAAAACTTAACAGACGCACACAGTTCTCAGCATTTATTTTTTTGATTAAGTATTCTCTACATCGTTGTAACACATCATCTACCTGTAACGTAAAGAAGAGACACACTGAGTATTTACTGGATACTACCTAGTCCTTCACCCACCAGCAGCAGACAGAAGTACCTACCTCTGTGCCGGGCAACAGAGTTTAGGCCTGGAATAATTTATATACGCAAAACCACAGCAGTAACTTGCCCAACTGCTACATACAGGTTATGGACGTCACCTAATCGTGTCTGCCAGAGGAACTAACTGCCTAAATGTTACAAGTGCGTGCTTTTACTTCCACCTCCCACAGAGACAGTAAAGCAAGGAGGAACGGGTACACGAAACCCATCTGGCAAGCAAGTGCTGTCTATACGGAGCAAACTGAACAGGAGTATTCTGACATAACCAACCAGAAAAGGCTACTTAACAAGATAAAGAAAAAACTGCTTCAGAGATTAGAAGCAGCTGTTTCATACTTGAAAACAAAACACTCCTACCTGTAGGAAGCAGGCGGTTTCATAAAGCTGTTCTACGGTGCTGTCGCTTATTGCCAAGTTACCCGTGTATGCGTAAGTTATGATAATTTGTAAAGTGGCTGCATCCACATTCCTCAGGTGCACGTGTGTTTGTTTACTTTCACTGAGTCCACTCATGAACATGGCTCTGAGGAGAAACAAATATTAAGGCAAAGATCAACAGCAGGTCCAGGAATCTTCCACAGTCACCTCTAAGCCCTCAGTGATCGCACTGTAAAAAGCGAGCAGTCTTTTGGGTTGCCTGTTTACAGGCGGTTGGTATTTACCTGCGGCTGCCACCTAGTACAGAAGGGAAAGCACTTAACCAGTACCACCAGTGCTTTCTGCAGAAATGCTTTATTCAGTCTTTAGTGTTTATCAGCAGAGAACTCCAAAGATTTTTAAATTTCATCATTAAAACCCCAACATTTTTCTATGTTGGGTGATAAGAGGGAAGAAACATTAGCAAAAAATGTCACTGAAATGTATACAGCTAGAACTTAGATTCTAAAACAAAACCAGGAAGATTTAATGCAATGGACTGAGCTAAGTCATAGCAAACCCCACGATCTTTTGGGAAGAGAAGAAAGCTCAAAAACCAGAGCAAGGACTAGCACTCCACTCATTATTTCTTATATACCATTCATCATAATATGCAGTAAAGAACTTCAAGTTTGTAGACAAAAATAAATGACATGAAAAACTGTAACTTGATCTGAAAAAAAAAAAAAAGAGGCACATGTATTTCCATTACATCTTCCTGAAAACCGTAGAAAGGAAATTTAAAGAAAAATGGTTATCGTTTCCGTAACGCTTGATATACCTACTGCCCATTCTGGATTTTTAATTGCAGCCCAGCTAAGAACTAGCTGGATTCTACTACTGCAAACCAGGTATTTGCCAATTTTCTTAAAATGAGGGACACTCATTTTAAGAGCTTTGTATTAATTAATGCAGGCTTGGTATTTATGGCTGTATTGAAAATCTAGCTCAAGGCTCTTTATTTGGGCTTTTTAGGGAACCAGATATGACAGAAGTTCAAAGGGACAGTGGGTGCACCTACAGTCCCACCTCCAACTCCAAGAAGTGAGTGAACATGGAGATGCACTCCCCAAACAAAGCCATTCCAAGAAGCATCTGATACAAAGACAGTGCCCCACCACCCTCTCCTCCTGCCCCTCTCTCTGTCTTCTTCAGAGCTCCTTGGCTGAAGGCAACTTGCGTTTTAGGAGAGATCACTGACTGGCCAAGTGAGTATCAACTTGCCATGCAGCTTTTTAAAGATAAAGACGACAGTGCAAGTGCCAGCAGAGACTCCTTCATAGACAGGAGGACACAGCTGTAAGAGAATGCGGCTCTGGTGCACACTCACACAGCATTCCAACACAAAGATGGGAGGTAAAATGAATACGTGATGCCTGGATCATGCCAAGAGATGGGTTGGGTTTTTTTTCCCCCATTTTTTCTCTCCACACAGCCTCTTTCAAGGCTATCAATTTTTCATAATAATGCTAAATTTAAAAAGCTGACCATCTTTTTGTAAACCAAAGTAGAGAAGAAAAACAGAATGTGACAAACCCACAAGCTTGATTCTTCTTTTAACCAGTGCCAAAACCTCACTCCATAGATAATACCCATGAATATGTGATCCGACTGCATATTCTAACACAGCACGCTGCAGAGATTCCTGACAGCTTTCCAACCTTATGATTAGCCACCCACATTAAACCTGGCCACACTTCCAGGGGCTGTTATTTTACAAACTATTGGAACTATGTCATCTGCACAAGGCCAAGGGCAATAATCATTATCTAGTGATCACACAAAGCTTGTTGATAGAAGCTGTACCAGACTCATCCGAGATGAAAAAATTAACACAAAAACCAGCAGCAACAAGAATTTCTGAGGAAATAATGAATTAATCCTTGAATAGTTCTATACAAGGAAGTGGACAAAATACAGAAAACATTTTAGAAGCGTTCTGTGTAGTGAGCCCTTCTCAAGGGGAAAACAGAATCTGCAAACCTTCCTGTGATTAAACAGGAAAGAAAAGTTGTAATCCCTCCACAAGGCATCAGGAAGTTAAAACCAAGGCTAGTTTCAAGTTTCAAAATTCCTTTCAGACCAGCAGATTAATTAAGTTGTGTTGCCAACAAAAGATGATTAATCACTGCAGAAAATTCATGGTGCCTTATCTTCTAGGATTTACTATGACAGTATATGCAAAACGTAGTAGCACCCAATGTATCTTTTTATTTCAAACTTCTTAAAACACAAAACAGGACACCTGGGAAGCAAGAGCTACTGAATTAAGTGCGATAGCATCTCAGGGCAGTGGGGAACTAGAAAAAAATGGTTGCACTGCAGCAAGACTCAGGCAAGAAAAGATTTTCTGACTCATGAGCAGAGAAAACCAGATTACTTTGAAAAGGAAGCCATGAACTTGCACAGCAATCCCTACCTTTAGCGAAGACTAAGCTAAGAAACTACATTTAATAAACACGACAATGGAACTCTCAGAGCCAAGTCTCAATAATCCCTTCTTACCCTACCTTGGGAAATAAAAAAAAATTAAAAATTATATATGAACAAGAAATGTACTAATTATTCATCTCTATTAACTACCTAAAGAAAACAAACTATCATAGGTATGATGATTTTTCTTTTTTACTTATTATAAAAGCTATGGTACCTATCAAGAGTAAGTCACAAGATGCTGGAAAAATTATTTTACTCTTTTGGTATTGGCAAGTAATGTTTAGTTTTATTTACTTGCTTCACTGATCTTTAAAACTCTCTGCACACACATTAATTGTTAATCAATTCAGTAATACTACACTTGAAAACAGGTATCACAGATTTCTAGAATTGACAGATCCTAATTTGAATACTTACCTGAAATAGGAGCTGCACGTTGCAAGAACCATCTTATGGCAGGGAAATTCAGTGCCCTCCACAATCAACACTATGTCAGTTAGCAACTGCTGCTCATAGAAGAATTTCAACTGCTCCAGCAAGGATACAGCATATTCTGTGTTTATCTGCCTCTCGTCCTGGGTAGACATGACTGTATTCCATTAATATTTCCAGGACCAGAGAGAAAAGTCAGGATCTTTTTGCCAGAGAAAGGTCAGTTGAACATTTCTGAAGTAAGTGGGGGAGAAACAGCAGGAGGTCTGTAGCCTTCAGAAGGGATAGTGATAAAAAAAAAAAAGTCAGGGTTATCTTGGGCTGCTGAATCAATGTTTCAGACTTTGGTCTACTATTAGGTCATCATTCTCTGACTTGATGTCACAGTCTGTTCAGAGACTTTCAATAGTGTCTGCAGAGCTCCTGTTGAGGTCTATGATGCAGCACATCAATGAGCAAAAGCAAAGCCTGAGGTAGATTTCGTGGTAACATCTCGTGATCAGGGCTGCACTTGACTGACTGAAAGCAGAAAAATAAAGTTAATTGAGACATTAGCACTTCTTCAAGAAACATTTCATAGTTACCATTTAAAAGTAATTGTCTAACAACAAAAATTCTAAATCAGTACTTAACTACTTGCACTAAAACTCTTACAGAGAAAAAAATTTTACAAAGTATCAAAGAGAAATGAAAGGCTTTAATCCTCATCAAGGCCTAGACTCATGTATTAAGATAAATTGTTTGTGAACACAGCTTCTAAGGCTGGAGAGTTAAAACAAGGTTCAGTAAGACTTTGTGCCTCTTCCATGAATTACCCAGTTTTTCCACTGAGGCATGTGCATTTCCTTCAACCACTGATAAGATAGCCAAAGTTTGTTAATTTCCATATTAAACAGCTACTTTCTATGCTTCTATGTTTGTTTTTTTTTTCTACTTAAAGCTTATCAATACCAAACCACTATAAATATAAACACAGTTTCTTCAACATTCCATCATTTTCCAACTAAACTCTCAATGTCATCAGCAAACCATTTATTTCACCTTTGGCATTCTACTAGAGAACAAGCAGAACCAGAGCTAAAAAAAAACCCTAACAACCTATATTCCCAATGCTTATTAACATTTCACATTCCATTTTTTTCCTTCTGAGTCATTCCCGTACATCCAGGTGAGCATGACTGCTGCAGGAAGGAAGAAAAATAAAATAAGGAGATAATAGGAGCTAAGGGATGCTGGAATAGCAGGGGGCAAAACACATGGAGTGGTTATAAAGCAATGACCTCACCCCACCAAAGTCTGGTTTCTTGTCTGGACATTTCTCCTTCTCTTATAAATGAGATTAGCTTTAATCCTCCGTGTGAGCACAAAGAGAACTAAGAATTAGATAGTTGTGACAGTAAAATGCCTATCATAAAGGACACCAGAGTACCACATCTATCAAATCCTTCCAGATTTATTTAATCTTGGGCTGCTCTTTCAAGGAATGACCATGGACGTGTCTAAGAGATCACTATCATCATAGTTCATGAAGAATGGTGAATGCAGAAATAACCCACCTGAAATGACATACTTTAAACTCCATACAAAAAAACCCTCACAATTTAGTGTAAGGTGAAGGCTGTAGAAATACTTGCCAGCCATAGCAGTGATCTGCTATTGCAACAGAGCTCTCCCTCCAATACAATTCAAAGAGAGACATCTTTTAACATTCACTTACTTGAAACTGATATACTTAATTAATGCCCCTTTTATGACTATTTTAACTACTGATTTAGTGTCACTGATCTTTTCCAGTGAAGAAATGTATACAAACAGGAATCTCAAACTCTTAGTTTTCACTGGAAATCAGTCAAACCCAATATTCACTGTTTGTTCAGGTGAAGCCAGTTAATTAAGAGACATGGAAAATAGGTTAATATCTGGGGGAGGAAGGAAGAGAGATTACCATCTGCTATAACAACAGATAGCAGCAAAGGTCTTGACTTCAGACCTTCAAGTTTCAGGTGCAGTTAACTGCTGAAGTCACAAACCCACCACCAGTATACCAAGGATATATGAAGATACTGCTCATCTAAAGCAACCACCTTCTGCTTCAAGTCACAGCTTCTGCTCACCAAATGAGTATGCATCCTGTCTCTGCATCACTGACCCCTGTCCTGGTTATCTGATAACAGCTTGACATGCAACCGGATCCATTCACAGATTTTGCACTCAACTTTAAACAGAGACACACAGACTTCCTAAGTGTGTTAGGCCCACAGAAATAAATAGCTCATAGCTCTAGCGCTATCCTGGGTCTCCCTATGGCATTGTTTTCCTGGCTTAGGAGCAAAGTTTCAAGAACAGTACAAGACAGTGGATTAAGCTCTGTTTAGGCAGAGCATCAGCAGCAAAGAAGCTGCTGATATCATCACTTCCTAGTGTGATGTAATTTTAAAGAATATAGATCTTCAAAAACTGGAAAAAAAAGCAGCAAAACTATTATGCACTGGTTAAGTCATCAGGCAACAGAACCAGTCAAGGGTGCATCACAGAAAGTGATATACACCTGCTACCAAGGTTAAAAACACTTCTGGCAGCATGTGGCTGACAATCAATAACTGAACAAGCAGACCTGTTCAACAGAAGACAAGTTGAAACTGTGAAATTAATTACTATAAATAGCTGGAACATTTGAGTATGACCCTGAGTAGCAAAAAAGGTTGAGGAGATGACAGGAGCCTCGTTGCAGAACATTTATGCGATGTGAACCACCTCTGAGCTGTGCATTCACAAAACTGGCCTCTTTGGTTTACAGCTGACCTGAAACCATCTCACCTCCGTGATGTGCTCCAGGGAAGTGGCACGTGGCAGAACATGCTACGTACATGATCCCCATTTTCCACAGCCACACTGCATTTTGTCACCAATAACTATTTTCAAAAGAACTACATTTTCTATTTCTTACAAAGACAGGAGTCATATCTTATCCCCTTGTAATGGAACCATACTAAATACACTTCAGGAGAACAATAAATATATAAAGGTTCTCTGAATTTCTGGTCTAAAATTACCATCATTTATATTGCCATTTGCCCAGGAGAAGTGAATCTGTTCAAAACATGAGGGTAAGTGGTGTAGGAACATGATATTGTGACCAGAAAGTCATCCAAGACTATCTACCTCTCTCACAGCTCTCCCAAGAGTTCAGGACAATTTTAAAGAAGATACTTTAGAGGCTGATCAGCCAAGGCACTGAAATAAGAACTGGCTTGTCCAAAACCACATCCCTGCCACAGGAGGCTCCGTTCTCCCCAGTCCCAACTTAACATCTCTCACTGCACCGTGCTTGGTTGGCAAACAGCTCCTACACCTCAAAACTGTGAGCTTCTAAAGGTGTCTACAAACGCACTACAGTCTCCTGCAGTTCTCCTAACTATGCTGTGGTGGAATTTTCCGGTTTACAAATGAAAAGATCTATGGCTGACGTTAGCTTAATATCCCGAACTGAAATTCTGACAGAACAAAAATAATCCTGGAATACAAATTCTATGAATAAGACTTTCCCCTTCAACGATGTCACTGGAACGACCGCTTTGTTCTGGGTTACTTCTTGGAAGTCAGCTACCAGCTGAAACAGGACTGATAGGTGGCTGCTGGAAGGCCACAGGGTACTGGATTGCAAACTAAACCAGATTATTACCAGGTCATCCAAAGTAACTCCCTATCAATCTGGAGAGCAACATTAAAAACAAACCCTCTTATCAACCTGTTACTTAAGTAATTATTCCTTTCAACTTAAGTACTTTTAACAAGGTGGCTTTTAACACTTGTTCATGTACTTCTGATGAGAGCATTCCAAAAATTAGTCATCAAATGTTAATGAGTTATGGCTCAGGCTATTAACTGCCTGAATCTGTTTATCTTCTGAGGTCAGGCAGTGATTGATAAGCAGAGATGCATGCATGTAAGTGGAACTGTTAACACTACACTTCAATGTGTAACACAGAATAAGCATGATGATGATTTCCAATTTAATTAGTCAGGAAAGCTATACGATAGATATTCTTCAACTGGACTAATTCAAAACAAAATTTGCTTTACTTTTTCCAAATTATAAGAGGGGCAAAGCAGATTTATAGACATGCTGGTTTTTTTAAGGTATTTTGATATTAGGATAAGAAATAAGTCCTGAAAAGCCCATTAAGAAGTCTGCAAGATTAGATGCCTAACTTGCAATAGAACTAGGAAATGCTTAAAGATCTCATAGGTCCCCATCTGCATCTTCAGCCACCTCTTGAATTCTAACTTCACTAACTACAATTCACACTTCAATAAACCTGTATGTTTAGAAGAAAAAGCCACAAAACTTAATTCCCTGAGCATTCAACCTATTTAATTTAGTTTTAGCTAGTAAATAAAAAAATTAGAAGCTTTCAATACTACTTCTGTGCACTTTTAATCAAATTCCTATTTCCATCCAAGAGCAGCTTCATACAAATCACAAGTAAAAACACGTCTAAAGAAGTGAGTCATTCACTATTTTTAACATAATAAAACATCAGAATTAAGATCTGACCAACCATAAGCCAAGCCATACGAGCACTCATGTGTGTAGAGATAGCAATTTTCCCAGCTAGCAAAGAGAGTACCAAGTTCCAGCACTTTAATTGTTGTTACTATTAAGGACATTCTGAGTTACATCTTTTAAAATGATCATACCAACTGATAGCAAAGGGGAATACAAGTACTAAAACCGATTAAAATCAATTATGTAAATCAATACACCTAGCCAAGAGATCTCAAAGATAGGGAAGAAAGAGAAGAAAAAGGAACTGGAAGCTCTAAATTCTTGAGTAATGTATCAAATTTGTATCCTTGGCAGCAAAAAAGAAATAGGTAATTGATGAAGCAGTTCCAGACTTGGAACTTTTCCTCTCTTCTAAAGCCATCAAAGGTGTCTTTGATAGCACTGCAGTCCAGAAACCCGAGGACATCAAGGAGAGTCTAATAAGGCAACGACATGAAATTCTGAAAAAAAAACCAAATCAAAAACCAAACAAGGACTGATTTATTCCTGCAATGTTATCTTGAAAATTACTATTCACTTGGAAACTACTACTCTTTTCCATGTATATTATGCTTGGGAGGCAAATTGCACCTCAGAAGTGAGCTTTCTGAAAGTACACAGAAGCTAGAGACCAGAAGTGTCAGACTCCACGCCAACAACACGTTTGGTCACAATGCACACTCCTCATTACCAGTTTCTTTCCTGTTTTTCTGCTCCTAAAGGAAGTTAAACAGTGAAGGAAATATCTGCTCAGAAAATTAGCACTAGATAAAACAACAGCTTAACTTGGCAACTAGCCTTCTACACTGAGCACAGGTAGTTTCCATCTCCAAGGGTGTTTCTGTTTTGAGGAAAGACTTGACCTGTTTTGGAAAATTAGCCTTTAAAAAGAGTAGGCCAGGGATGTCTGTGCTAAGATCCAGCCACACATCATCTACATACAGAAAAGTGTGCTTTTTTCCTCTGAATTCTAGTATGTTAATGAAGCTTGTCTGTTTTATTTAACAACTTAAATTCCAGCTCACAAATATATGTCACTCCCTTAAATATTAAGATATTATGATGTCCAGCTATAAATTTAAGCATTTCTACATAAAGAAGTTAATTAATAATTAATGTAGCTTAACTAACCATGTTAGTTCCTGAAAGGTCAAGAGTCTTATAATGGGTATCTTACTCATGTATATAAAATTTATTCTCAAAATGCAATAGCCACTACTTAAGGAAGAGAAATGGAAGTACTTGGACCAATTCTGGTCCATTTCATAACTATATGTCCAAAGCAAAAACCAAAACCAACCAAACAAAAAACCCCAACAACAACAAAACAATCAACTACCACCTCTCCAAAACAAAGACTAAGTATGGAGCAACATCCTTTCTTGTGCTTTGGTCCACTCCTGCAAGATGCTAGTTACACAGCACCGAGCGTAAGAGGACCCTTTCATTCCACTCACACAAATAACTGGGGAAGAGGTGTGACACTTATACCCAGATCATGAGGCTACATGATATGCACATCTGAGTATACTAATTATTAAAGATTACCCATTTTTCCTGCTACATTTATGAAAAACTGAACTTAGTTCAGACTGCGTATTTTGTTGATCTCCTAAATACATCATCTTAAAGTTCAAGCAGACAGAGCCCTACAGTGTCACGCAGCCTTTCAGGTCCAGTACAATCACAAAGTAATGCAGCAAGCCAAGCCATGGCTTTGCCAGGAAGTCCCTAAAAACGCAGATGCTAACTACAACACAAATCCATCTTTAAATCATAATTATTTCAAAAGCAACATATCCTGCTTGTAACAGAAATAATATTAAATCCTGGAAAAATCACAGGCATGACGATGGCTAACCTCAATGCTAGACTGTGCGTATATTTAGTCTATAAAAGCTCACCAAAAATTGTTTGACTCTTCCAATCCACAGTACGAGCATCGAAGCCCACCCTCGGCCGCTTTTAGGTACTAACACTGTATTTATATATGCACACAACCGGACATATTGGCAAGGAAAGGGGGGCAATGACAAGAAACGGCAATGCCGCTACAGTGCTGTTCTAGAAGACTGGGACGTGTCTGTCCCATCGAGCACCTCTAAAAAACCACCAAAGTTGCAAACATCCCGGCCTGCTCAGCTGGGGGGGGTGACACAGAACGCTGGAAGTCCCAGCGCGCACCCCATCA
>VWZY01012796.1:357960-378285 GCA_013399075.1 Chloroceryle aenea | reverse complement strand
GGGTTCCAGTTTGAGCCCATCACCCCTTGTCCTGTCACTGGGCACCACTGAAAAGAGTCTGTCCCCATCCATCCTCTTGATACTCACCCTTTAGATATTGATAAGCATTGATCAGATCCCCTCTCAGTGTTCTCCAGTCCAAACAGCCCCAAGCTCCTCATCCTTTCCTCATCACAGAGATACTCCAGTTCGCTCAGCATCTTTGTAGTGTCTGATGGCCTCTCTCCAGTAGTTCCTCGTCCCTCTCAAACTGGGGATCCCAGTACTGGACACAGTACTCCAGAGGTGGCCTCACTAGCGCAGAGTAGAGGGGGAGCAGAACTTCCCTTGACCTGCTGGTCACACTCTTCTTAGTGCTCCTCAGGAGAATATTGACCTTCCTAGCCATTTAAGGACCAGCTATGGAGCCCAGCTCAGCCTCCTTTTTCCTCTTTTCTCCCTATTCATGGGCAGCTGAAATGTCCCTTGGCCAAAATGCAAGAACCTCAGAGGTGAGGTTTCCCTGACCAAATGCTACCCCAAAGGTTGTGGGCCCTCGACCCAGCCACAGGAAGGAAGCAACAGGGACGAGGGAAGCAGGAAGAGTCTGACATCTGGTCCAAGGGAAAAGAAAATACTGAGCACAAGCGAGTTTTAAAAGCTGGGATTTGTGGTTTGTTTTGGTTCTTGGTTTGCTTTTTTATTTCTTTTCAGGTCCATCCACCAAGAGCAAGGCTCAGAATTTAACTTTAAAAAGGTGAAAATTTAATGTGATGAATGCAGGAGTTGGGGATTTAAAACATCCCAGCCAAGCCACAGAAGTGACCTACACTCAAAGTGCAAGAGCTGCCGTCAATGGAGCGAACGAGCTCTGACCAGGGAGGAACGAGATCAGTAATTTTCCCCAGGCATTGTAGAATTTACATTTTAGTGTAAAGAACAAGTTTAATCTGGACATTGGAGAAAGAAAAACAAAACAAAACAAACAAATCCAAACAAGCCAAAAACCCCCACAACAACAACAAACCAGAAATGACAGGACTTTCCCAGCCTAGAAGTGCAAATCAGTCTCTATACCTCCGTTTTTCTCTGGTCTCCCACCTACTTGCACAGATGTGCTTCCTTCCCTCACTGCCTCTCCCAGCACGTGCTCTGTCCGTCAGGGATGTGAACGTGCCACCCCAATCACCACCTCCTGCAAAGGCCCAGGGTAGACTTGAATTGCAACCTCTCATCTCACAGAGTTCTGTATACGTGTCATCAGCAGGAGCTTTAAGCAGAAGACTGAAAATAATTCCCTTTGTTTTGTTTTTTTTCCTAGTGTAAATTCCAACATTACAAAAAGGAAGTTCTGGATTCACTTTGGGATACAACTTAAACCTCTGCAAGATGACACTATCAACTTTCTCTGCACCAGCTGATGGCTTTTACCACTATCCCTGTGCTCAGAGTTTGATTCTCCCTCCCACCCATCCATAGAAAAAAAAAAACCCAGATCACCATGAAATGAGCCTCAGGTGGAAGGGGGAGGGGACAAGTAGCAGCTCGCTGCCATAAAGAGGGTGAGCAGAGGACTGGCTTAGTTTCTTGCTGGGCTGTGAGCCATAGCAACAGCAGCAGCACGGACCTTAGTTTTGGGGGGGTTCTCATGGGGCAGGAATAGTGTAGTTTTTGAATTTTGGTGGGGTTTTGTTGTATGGTGGTGTTTTTTTTCTTTTTTTTTTTTCTCCCACGTTTGGGTGTTTTGTTTTGTTTTGTTTTGTTTTTTTCTCCCTCTTTTGTCTCCCCTTCTCAAAGGTCAAAATAACTTTTTGAGCTTTGACCTGGAAGAGTGAGGGGAGTCTGTATGCTTATTGGTGCTTAAAAGAGCTGGACAGGCCATTCTAGATGGAAAGGGAAGAGGGCTCCAGCATTCCTTAGAGCTTTCTGAAACTCTAAACTGAACTGTGTTCTGATTCCTAACAGGTCTGGAGCTCTTAATTGTTTGGGTTTTGTTTGTTTTTTGTTTGTTTTTCCTGTAACTTAAATTCTGCAAAGGCTTGGGTTGCTGTTTTGTTTTTAGTTTTTTAATGTGTAGTCCCTAGATCATCTGTGTTCCCTGATTTCTTGTATTCTTTCTCCCACTCTGTGTGACAGGGTTATATCACTTGTATGACTTGGCACAGACTGAACTTCGTGTGTTAGTTCAGTGTGGAAATGTGCAAATGTGGGTGGAAGTTCTGGCTTGTGAATATGAACTTGTGCATAAGGTTTTGCTTTTTTACTACCTATTACTTGGCTTAAGCATATAGGTAACATGATGTCACTGAAATATTTGGTTTATTATGTTGGCTGGGATTGTTTTTAAGTACATTTTAAAGTACAAATCCTGAATTAATAATAGAGGTGTTTTGATGATCTCAGATACAGCATATATGTTAGCAATAAGAAGTGTTTTTTTTCCATAAAGCACTAAACTTCTGCTTGTTTGTTGTGGTTTTTTTTTGAGGCTTCTTGCTCAAGTTAATTGGCTGAAGGCTGGTTTTTAATTGCCTGGAATAGTACTTATGTGGATGTGTGCATATAAGATTAAATTACAGTTACTGGCCCTGTGACTGTCCTGTGCTTTAAAATGTGTTATAAGTTTGGCTTAAAGTACTAATGTTAAGAGCTGCATCTAAAAGGTCGCTTAGCAAAGGAGTATTAAAATCTTTGATAGTAGGGTCAGCTTTTTCTTTTCTGTTTAGAAAATAGTTGTTTTCTTCTGGAAATCTCTGGTTTCATTGAGTTGGGAGAAGAATGTATGACTTCTGACAGCGCATAAAAATCTCTAGATCACATGGTTTTTGAAATGGTTAATCCTGTTTATTTCTTTCAGCATTTAAAAAAGCAAAAAAATGAATACTGCCTCAACTTCTGAAAGTGGATCATATACCACAAACCACTCCAGACCTTTTTTTTATGCACAGCCAACAGCACAGCAGCCTGTTCCAAATCTGTGGTACCCCAGTCATGCATACAGTCCGTACTGTGTACCTGCTCCAGGTAAGGAAAAGGGCTGCTGCTGGCAGGGGCTTTGCTTAGTAAATTACTGCTGGATTGGAGGAAACAAATGTCTCTGTGTAAACCAACTTCCTGAGAGTAAAATGGCAAACAAGTACAGAAAGACAATTGGTGCATGTCCCAGGGAATAAAATCAAGCTCTGGTAAAAGTGCAGCTGTCTAGATAAGCTGTTCCATAACAAGGAGCTTTCTCTGGGCTTCTGCACCAGATTTGCTTCCAAGCTCTGTCAAGTGAAGCTTTTACTTAGCTTTGTGTCTGAACTTGTAGCTGTCCTTGTGCATGCAAGCAAATATTAATCAGAATTACTTATTTCAGAGAAGATAAATTTATCACTTTTTTTATTCTAATGTCTAGGATTCCAAAGTGGAAATCCATATTTTCCATTTTATTCTGTTGCGCTCCACAAGTACCCTGGATATTTTGTTCCACAGCATCCAATGCATGCAAGAGTTAACAGAAGGCCTTATTTTAATGCTCCCCCGCCTTCCCCAGTATTTTATCATGCAACGAGATTTAGGCACTATACTACCCCTGGGAAAAAAATGGAGACAAAAGAAACACAGACTGATCCCAGACAGCCTGAAAATAAGCTAAAAAAGCATCAGGATACCCGGACAGAAACGAAAGGCTGTGATGCAGGATTTATGGCCTGTGCTGCTTCTGGTATAGGTACAGAAACTGAAAGTACTTCAGAGAAACAAGACTCATCTGGATCTTCCATTGTAGTAGACAGGAAGTTTCATAACGAGAGCCGTTCCAGCTCTGCACAGTATAGAAATATTCCTACTGGAAGCTATGCCTTTGAGAAGGAAGAAGTGAGAATAGAATATGGAAGTGGCTCTCCAGCTATTCAACTGTGGAAGTCCTTTAAAGAAACTATCCCTCTGTACGATGTGGCAAGTGGTAAACCAGTCCCAGAGAACATAGTGCAGCGTGACTTATTTTCTGTTAGCTCTTGTGAAGGAATGTTATACAGCCCTCATGAAGGTGAGAAAGTGGTACCAGAAGCTTCCATAGATGAGAGAAAAACTGTTCTCCCCTCAAAACAGAGTGTTGAAATGGTGCAAGAAAAAGAGGTCCAAAATACTGAAGTGAGGCCGGATGCAGAAAATCAGGGGAATGCAAGTCAGCAGGCAAAATGCCCTCCGGGTGAGCCCATGGCAGTGCAAATCACAGGGCTGGCAAGATCTGTCAGTGCAGATCAACCAGTGGTAAGACAGGATGTGGTAATAGCGAAGAAATCTAGCTCTAAAATGTCTGCTGGCTCAAAAACTTCTCAAGAAGAGTCCAGATTTGTTCAGCAAGCAGGACTACTTCCATCTACTATGGAGGTGATGAGTGACTTGAGTTTTCAACAGAAAAAGCTGAATCTAAGCCACAGTGTGACCAATGAAAGTCAAACAGATAAAAGTATTTGGTGTGATGAATCAATTGAGAAGTATGTTCCCTCTAATGGTTGGCTGGCTTGTTTGGACAATATGGACACAAGCTACAGCTATGATGTTTGTTTGCCACAAAGGAAACGTCGGAGTGTACTCAGTCTTTCTTCTGATGACATGTCCTCTAGAGAGGAAGGCTCATCAATTGAGAGTGCCCCAGTGTGTTCTTTTGTCCCTGACTATGTGCTGCAGAAAAGCACGTATACTTTCCAGAAAAGTACAGAGGGCTTACAGAAAGAGAAAATGAAAAGTGGTGGGTCCCTTAATGAAGATGAAGTGGTAGGAAAGGAGCAGATGAACAACTTGCATGACGAAGATGTCAAAAGCTCTTCAACCATGAAGACTAAGGAGGCTTCTGGTAAAGGTAGAAAGGTAGATCTTCCTAGATCATCTAGTCAGAAAAAGAATTCTATCAAGAAAAAAACAGTGAAGAGTTTGTCAGAAATAGAGGACTCTGAGGAATGTTCTGTGAGGGGGAAAGAGGAAGATGGAGAGGAGGAGGAGGATGAGGAGGATGATGATGACGATGATGATGACATGGATGAAATTGAGTATTTCTTTCAAGAAGCCACTCCATATGGAATCTTGGCACCTAGTAAAGGAAGTTTCTACCAAGTTGGCCAGAGGGTGCTTTGGAAACCACCTAAAAATGCTGTACCAGCTCACTTAATTAGCTGGCCTCCTCAAGAAAAAATAAAAACTAGGATTGGGCTTGGTGAAAACATTGGTGTAGTTTACAAGCCAAAGGAGAAAGAAACAGATGAAGTTTTTTACAGCGACAATGGGTGTTATGGAAGAAAGAGGCATGCATCAAGGAGAGAAGGACTTGAACACCAGCGGAGGCTATGGAAATTCTTGGGAGGTAAGCTCATTGCTGAGGGCAAAGTTCTGCTGGACGGAACACAAAAATGAGGTTGCAAATTTTAGTATGAACTAGTGGGAAGATTAGAGTGTTGTGGCTACAGATTTGTCTTAGAGGTCGGAGTACTGCAGGATTTTATTTTCAGGCAGAGGGGGCTTGCTGCAACTTTATACCTACTGATTGAGGATTCTGCAACCTCACAATCAGCAGAGAATTTTGCAGAAACCTTCTTCTGAGTTAATTTTATATACTTGCCTTTCTGACATTAGTGGCATTTTCTTTGTTTCAAAAGCTTTAGATGATTTACTATTGTTTAATAATATCTGGGAAACTCAGCATTTAAATTATGCAAACACTCTAACTTTCCCACCCTGGGCCTGTGTTTTGTGGATTAAATAGGATTACATTCATTATAATCTGGTGGACACTTCTGTGTAGCTTTTCTGCAGAAGAGAAGTCAAACCATTAATTTTTTTATCGTAGTTGTTGCTCTCTTACCGTCAGCAACAAGTTCTGCTGTATTTTCATAAAATCAGTGTGAAATAGCATTAAATTTGATCTGGAAGAGAGCATTTTGTTTAATCACTGGTGGATATTGATAGAAATTGGATTAATCTTAACTAGGAGTAACTGATGTTACCAGTAAGGGTTCATAACTCGTTAGTGGGTAATTCAGTGGATGCTGCTTAGTACAGCCTTGTATTGTGAAAGGCATCTAAACCAGGATGATCAACTTGCAATAGCATGCTTAGTGTGCTTAAACTTTATTTTCTTTGTACAAAAAATCTGTGAATTACAAGCAACTTGTAAATTTTGTCAAATGTGGTTTCAACAAAACTGTTTTGTTTTTAATAGAAACTGTTTTGTTTTTAATAGACTTTTACAATTAGATTCAGTAGCAAGCTTTGCATTCTGGCTCGTGGATCAAGCAGAATAGGAACATTAGCAAAACTAAATACTCACCTGAAATCAACTTTTTTTATTAGGAAAGCTGTTAAGGGAGAACATGGAGATATCACCTGAGGAATACTGGATTAGAAGTGGTGCTAAACCCAAATTTACCAGCCAAGTACATGATAGTCTTTCACCCCCAGGCAAGAGCAAAGAACAAGGTACAATTTACTACTTCAATGTGTTTCTGTTCTCCAGGAACATTTAAAAGGATCTGATATTTGGATAAGATTTGTGATACTTGGATAAGATATGAAGGTACTAAAACTAATCCTCATTACTCTGATATTGATGAGATGCCTCTCACTATATCTCAGGGTATGTTTATTATACCCTTCTCAAACTGAACCATGTGAATAAGGATGCATCATAGTGAATAAGGATGCATCATAGCTGCTTTTTAAAGGTACTATGGGGAAGCAAATAATTAAATGCTTTGCTGTGGCCAAGCAAAGCCCTTATTTATGCAAAGTTGTTGCTGCCATAAAATGTAGCATTGATACCCAGATAATGCTTCTGTGAGTTCACATGCACTATTAGTTCCTAATCTTGATGAATAGAACATAAAGGAAGTCATGTGTGTCTGTATATCAACCTATGTAGATATCATGCAATAGCTTGGACCAACAGTTGACCCACTACTGCTAAAAGATGTCTGAGTGCAAATCATGTGGTTAAGGAAAAGATGAAATCAGTTGTTCTCACAAGGTAGAAGGTTGGATGACTTCCACATCTTTCATTCTAAAGCAGAATGCTATTTTCTTTACAGTTAAGGTCTACTTGGAGTTAATCTGTTTCTACATGCTCTTCAAGGGTGTTTCTTAGTGTTAGTGCTGTTGGAACAACTGTAGCAATTGCTGTAGGCTGTGCATTACTACTCTTCTGTGTCACATGCTCTCAAATATTCAGGATCAGTCTATCAAGTAATAGTGTGAACTTGTTTCAGTTCAGTGATAATATACATCAGGTTTTCTGTTTCAACAGCCCAGTAGTCTATACTTTCAGAGTGGATTCTGCAGAATACTTGCTCTCCATTGCCTTTCTGCTTGAGCGTGCCAGGGTTTGGGATTTGCCTCCTGCATTGGAGGCTTTTTCTTTAGATAAAAAATTTCCTCAAAATATTGTGGGTTAGTTGTTTTTGTCTTTTAAGGTAGTGTGCTCTGTAAAAGATGAAAATACTCCACCTTAGCAGCACTGTTCTTAGCTCCTTACAGCAATTCATAAAAATGAAGTAGATCTAAAATATTTGTTGCTGTTTACTTTCAGCATGTCCTTTTGATCTTTTCCCAGTCATAAATGGTGCTGTATACTGAGGGTGTTTGGCCAGAGCAAAACTATCCAACTCTCACTGGGATCTTTTTTTGCCACAATAAGACCTATCCAAGATATGACCCAAAAGACAATGCATCCAGAATCATGGTTAGACAAGGATTAAATATTGTAGATATGACTGTTGCTTGACCTAGGTAGTGTCAGTTACCTCTGCCAGTAAATTGAGCACATAAAGGGATGAGGGAAAGGGGAATGCTACAGACCAGTCAGGCAAAGTCAAGCTTAAGTTTGCTTTAAGACTTTGCTTTGGAGAAGTAACAGAAGTTGTATCTTGCTATTTAGGGTGCCTGCCTTTGGTTGAACCAAAGAAGAAAAGAACAGGGAAGCCACCTTCAAAACGCAGAGACACAAGACATGAAGTGGAAGAAGCAGCTTGGGAGATGCCTAAAAACAGTGTACCCAGAGGTTGGTGACAAACTATGAAAGTGACTGTTACAAGCACTTTTTCACTACTGTCTTGGACTAATTAGTCCGTTTGAACTGCAAGGATATTGTGTAGCTTATGAAATAGTAGGAAATGCTGTGTGCAGACAAGGTGAGGAAAATGCAAGCTAAGCTTTGAACACTTACCTTGTCTTGAGTACTGTTGTAGCTTTGACCAGCTTAAATAAAGAGAAGGAATGTAAGTGGAAGGGGTGGGGTGAGAACCCAAATTTAAAAAAAAAAAAACAACAAAAAAAAAACCCCACCAAAACCCAAACAACACCAGAGTTCACTAGTTTAGTCTAGTTGTTCTTTAAACTCCTCTATGAACTTTGTAAATTGTTGGCTTTTGTGTTGCTTTACAGTATATTCTTTAAGCTGTGGGTCTGCCTTTACCAAAATACCCTAATTTGATAGAACACAAAGCTGAACTTCAGAATTATCTATATGCGTTTATGGGGAAGGAGCTCTGTGCTACTTTGGAGGAAGATGGGGAAACCAAGGGAGGGGAAAATTGCATCTTTCGTGCATTTGTTGGAGAGTCTGAAAGTTATACCTTGAAAAGGGTCAGTATGTACCAGAAGCTACCTAAAAGATGAATTCCTTCTGGAGAAGAACATCTGGCATAGTAAAGCTAACTTGAATATTCACTCAGACTGTCTCTTTCTAATCTGTCCAGTTGAGGACTACCATACCATGCATTCGTATGGTCAGAAATAGAAACTGAGACTGAAGCATCTTATTAGTCAAATTGGCACCAGTCCTGAAGTCAAATTATTTGAGTATCAGTGTTAAACCTTTAAGTGCTGATCCTTTTTAGAATACACATCCAGGAAGCCTGCATAATTTCAAAGTGCCACTTATAGTTGATACAGCTGGTATTTCATGGCTGCCCTCAACAGCCTAGTAACAAGAGCATGCTGAAAATATGCTGTGAATTTCATATGGAACTCTTATTGATCTGTTACACTGGGATATTCTGCAGTTGAACACTTCCTGCAGAATTTCATTCCTGGAAAGCTGAGTATATAGTTCTAATCTCAACCATTAGTGTCTTCTGCAATAGGAAAAGATAATCTCTCATGTTTAGTCTTTATTTAGAAGCAAACTGATATGTATTATTTGGTGGGAGAATGCACACCTTAATCTCTTTTCCTTTTTTTCTCTTTAGGGTGTGGAACAAGAAAGTCCCTCTGTAAGAGAAAATAACTGCAAATATTGGAGCAGGAGGGGAAAAAACCCCAATGTATCAGACTTGTATAAATCCAAAACTCAGTTGTTACTCTTCCATATTTTGTAAGTTGCTGTGCACTCCTGAAGGGTATGAAATAGCACTGTAAAGACTGGGGACACTATTAAAATGGAATTATTTAACACAAGTCACTTTTTACAACTAACACATCCACTATTTAAATAATAAATTTAATAGAATTGCACTTTGAGACTTCTTGTATTCAATCTTCTACAGAAACAAAACCTCACGATAGGGATGTATGTGCAGGAATATCATTACAGTGCATCATTTACTGCTTCCCTTGCTCTTAACCTTGGCAGGATTGTGAAGCCTGTCAATACCATCTCAGTTAGGTTGTCTATATGATGTGGGTGTAGGTATGAGTTTCTCTTCCATCAGTTGGATTTTTTTTTTGTGCAAGTGTAAAGGAATGTAACTGAAGCTGTATCGAGTGCTGGCTTCAACTTTCAAGGCAATTCCTCTGATCATACTCTTTGAATGCATGGCTGAGGACTGAAACAAAAGCACTGAATGTGATGCTTTCCCCCCCCCTTCTTTTTCTGTAGAGACTTTTGAGTCCCCTATGGAGACCTTGAGCTTTTGCAGCAGCAGTGTGCCCTGTTCCCTGACTTCTTACTGATTGTTTCTATTACAGTTGATACTGCCCTTGGTAACTCACTACAGAAAAGTCTCTTCATGGGAATAAAATGATAAAACTAGGTCTCTGCTGAGGCAGCTTACACATAATGGAATTAGATGAGGTGGATAGCTCAAATGGAATGATTTCTTTCATGTTTATGGGAGCTATTTGAGAACAGTAAACATGNATTTTTTTTTTGTGCAAGTGTAAAGGAATGTAACTGAAGCTGTATCGAGTGCTGGCTTCAACTTTCAAGGCAATTCCTCTGATCATACTCTTTGAATGCATGGCTGAGGACTGAAACAAAAGCACTGAATGTGATGCTTTCCCCCCCCCTTCTTTTTCTGTAGAGACTTTTTAGTCCCCTTTGGAGACCTTGAGCTTTTGCAGCAGCAGTGTGCNTACTGATTGTTTCTATTACAGTTGATACTGCCCTTGGTAACTCACTACAGAAAAGTCTCTTCATGGGAATAAAATGATAAAACTAGGTCTCTGCTGAGGCAGCTTACACATAATGGAATTAGATGAGGTGGATAGCTCAAATGGAATGATTTCTTTCATGTTTATGGGAGCTATTTGAGAACAGTAAACATGATACATTCTTGGATGATTCCCTAGTGGAGTGATAGTATGAGTTAAAAAGGTAGAGCAACTGTGAAACCTGTAGGTTTTCTTTAATAAACAGGGGGAATGGATGGACAGGATCTGTCTTCTGCCTCCTCTCAATGTTTTTGTTCTGTGCCCTACAGTAACCTACATGGGTAAAAGCAGCATTTCCTATGACTCCATTCAGGTTTTGTGCCCACCTATAACTGTTTTTTTATGCTGTTTTCCCTTAGTAAAAAGCATTGAGTTTTCCCTTCCCAATGGTATCTTTAATCTTTTTATTGTTTTAACTAAGCAAGTTACCCCAAGATGTAAGGGGAAAGAATCCACTTTAACACTGATGCCAAGTTCTTAATTCCTTTCTACCCTATTCTACTGCAAGAAAATAAGGACTAGAAATTCTTATTTGGCTTTTGTGCTGCACAAAACCTCTGTTGCATCAGAACCTCAAAGAATGAGCGAATTTCTTGAAGCACAGAGCTTTAATAGCCTGGAAAATACTGGATTACTGCTCTTGGACACCTAATACAGGAATGTGCTGCTCTTAGAGGGGGAGACTTTATTCTGATGGGGAGAATGAGTGGTAGGTAGACCAACCCTTCCAGTCTTTAAATTGAAGACTAAAAAATGCTCAGCTACAGCAGAGGCCTCTTAGGTAAGGATCAACTACTTTTTCCCTGTACTTGTGTATAGCTACAGGATTGAATAATAAGCTAATTCTGCTGACAGACTTAAGTGTTTGTCCTTTGATGCTTGACTGAGATTATGAAAATTCCTTTACTAGTTTGACACTTTTTTTTGGGGGGGGGGTTGGGGTGTTGAAACTTTTGAGACTGACTAATTTCACAGATAATCCAAAATGATATTAGTCATCCTTTCACAGGGCTTGCCCTAGTCAATGTGCTTTCTACCCAGACAAGAAGCAGCAATTTAGGGCCTGGTGATGACAGTTCCCAAGAAGATGCAAGGGAGTAGCAGTAGGAGTGTTTAGATGCTGCTTTCTTTTGAAAACAAATGCTATTTTAAACTAATTGCTGATAATCTTGTAAAATGCCCATGCTATGGGTTCACAGCAGCGCTTGAAGTAGTATGTATGCAGTGTTCCAGAGATACTTCTGGGATAATGTTATATGTGGTGTACTCTGCTCTGACAGTGCTAGTCCTGTGACCTTAAAGCTAAATCATCTGCTCTGCTTTCATGTCACTGATGATCTGTGGGCTGCATCTTAAATCAACTGGTTTACAATGATATTTTATGTTACAGTGGGTAAACCGACCATGTTTCAAAAAGGCTGTGAGAGGTACAAACTAACTCTTAAAAGGCTGTAAAGTCCAGGCTCTTTATTCAGCCAGGTAACTCCCCACAGTGATACTTGAGATTGAATTTGATACAGATGCATGTATATGTCAGCTTTTGTTACTGCTGGAGCTAGATTGCCTAAGGATGAGTCACTGATGGCAGTATCCTGAATTTGTTGCTGTAGCAAGCTTCTGAAGTTTTCACATGCTTCCTGAAGCATCTACTGAAGGGCAGCTGAAGAATCTGACTGGCACACAGACTTCTGAGTTTGCCATTCTGGGAGCTTTGCTTGGACAGACTTACTGTCTGCAGCTCAGGACTTCACTATCTGTAGCTAACACCTCTGCTGTGAAGTGGGTGTGGTGTAATGCCTGAAGTGGAGCCAGTGGGTCATGTTGGCTTGACAGGTTTTAAATTTATATTTCCATTTTCAAATGGGTAGCACCTGAATGGCATAAAGATTTCCCTTTTACAGTGTTCTGCTTTCTGCCTTCCGTTGGAAAAGATTTATTACAGGTCTTTCTATTAAGAACAAACAATGGAAGACAGGAGCCAATGGAAAAAAAAAACCACAAACCCCAAACTAACCCACTCGGTGTATGTTAACTGCGGTCAGACTAAGGGAAAAACTACTCACTGTTCAGAAAAGTCTTCAGATTCCTGTGACTGAATCACTGCCACTGGCCATCTCAGTCCATGAGACTCTAAACTCCAAGTAATTTCATGGCCAAAGAAATAATACAGGTGTCTATTTATTTTTTTCTGAAATCTTTCTGACCAGAATGGTTCAGGTTATTAAGATAATCAGATCTGGGAACTGAAGACACATGTAGCTGTATTGCATATGAGGTATGCTGCAGCTGCATTTCATGTTTACATTCAGGGGACTGTATCATTCTGACCTCAGAATTTTCAGGTGGAAATACACGTTTACAAAGAAGGTAGACTAGATAACTAGAAAAAAATAATTGGTTGGTTGAACAACACCATTAAATAGTCCAATGATTGATTTAAAATAAGGCTAATTGGTCCTTCAAGACTAGCTTTCTAACTTCTACATCAAATCACTTTCCACTTTGGTATTTTTCTCTAGCCTACAGATCCCTAAAGGACCAAGAGTCTCCTGTGTGCCAGCTTTGGCACTTTTAAAAATGCTAAATGATGAATTGAATGAATCCTGCTTCTCAGCACTAGCACTGGCTGCCAGTCAGCACTACTAGAAACATTACTCTGTTAAAACTGATAGCTTTTAACTCATGAAAGTCAAGACAGTTTCAGAGTTTCAGTCAAGACCTATTACAATCTTTATGTATGGGATATGGCAGAGCTTTATAAAACTCGGAATGAAAGTGGGGAAAAGGAATAGAAATAACTGTTCACATGCCTTCCAGTACAAGAACTAGAGTGCATGAAACACAGCTAGTATGGAGTAGTGTGAAAGAAAATTTTCTTCATTAATTAATCTGTAGTCTTCCTCAATGGAGGAAATTGCCAAGTTCACAAGTGACTGGTCAAAAAAAAAACCAACATCCCAGGCTACTAAATATTAAAATATAACATATGACTCAAATTATTGGGGCACTACAAGCAGTAGAAGCAGACAGCATTTCAGTGAAGTAACAGAAATGAATTCACTGCTCTGCTGCATAGGTGTTTGCTAAGGACAATGAGTGGAAAAAGCTAATGGTATAAACAGACCTTTAGCCTGGCACAGAATGGTGATCTGATAACTTAGTTTTGAATTGCTTTTGATATCTAAATGGTATTTTATGTATTTGGTGGTTCAAACAACAAACTCTAGTAGGTGGAATGAGAAGGACCTGTTAAGGAATGGGGTGATGGACTAAGGAAAAAAATGAATTGGTTTTTATTACACTACAGTTCAGAAGAATTTTAAATTACAAAAGCTGAAGTAACTAAAGAGATATTTGTTAGCTCTGCTCTAGACAAAATGGAGTAAGAGTCCTCTTGAAACGCTTCAGGTGAATGCTAGCTTTGGCTTCTAGCATCTGTCCAATGGTCACGAATGCCATAGATGCACGTATTTTCTCAGCATGAAATTTGACACTATGGAGAACCAGCCTGTAATAAAGCTCCTCATTCTATTACACCTGTTATATCTGCAGGTTTTTTGATTAAAAAGTTAGGAGTTTTTAATTTCTTCATCATTCTGATGATGTTGATACAAAGAACTATCAAGAGTTACCAGTAAATCCCATCGCAGGGAGATTTGCTAAATAATTAAAGAATCAAGGACTGTTAGGGTTTGGAAGGGACCTCTGAAGATCAGAGTCCAACCCCCCTGCCAGAGCAGGGCAGAAATGGAGCAGATCACTCAGAAAGAAATGCATCTAGATGGGTCTTGAAAGTCTCCAGAGAAGAGGACTCTGCAATGTCTCTGGGGAGTCTGTTCCAGTGCTCTGTAACCCTTACATTAAAGTTCTTCCTCATTGAGGTGGAACCTCCTGTACTCAAGCTTGAATCCACTGCCACTCATCCTCTCACAGGAAAGAGTGAAAAGAGATTGTCCCTGCCTTCTTGATGCTCAGCCCTTGTGTATTTAGAGACATGAATTAGATCCCCTCTTGGTCTCCAAACTAAAAAGCCCCAGGTCTCTCAGTCTTTCCCTGTAAAGCATCTGTTCCAGTCCCTTAATCATCCTTGTAGCCCGCTGTTGGACTCCCTCAGACAGATCTCCATCTCTCTAATAGTAGAGGTTAAAGTTAACTTCATGCTCAGGCTCTGGGAATAAGATAACTTTTTTTTTTTGTAGATAGGCCTTGGCTACCTTGTTTTTCCCCAGAACCTATTGTGAGTGACTGGGGGAGTATTTTTACTAAATGATTCTTTGACATGTAGGAAGGAGAAAACATTTTAACATATACTTTCCCTTGTCGTCTTTTTCCAAAGCTCTTGGAGGACAAAAAAAAAAAAAAAAGCAGGCATTTTAGCGTATGGCTCCTTGATTTCACCGTTAATATTCACTCTACTAATGTTAGAGCTCTACCATGCCTTTTTTTTTACCCCTCCCCAATGTAAGCACAGAGACAAAGTTCTATAGAAGTCCTTCCTAAGCAAATCTGCGTTTCTTTCTCCTTTTGCAGAGTAGGTACTCTAAATCACAGCTTTAACTCCCTTCAAGGAGAGATGCTTATTCTAATGCAGTTTACAGCAACCTCCATATTTCTTGTCAAGTCTGTAAGACTATTTAAAAGCACGGCGAGTTCAGGTCAATGAAGTACACACAACTTTCCCTTCTTCCTGCTGTCAAGGTCTTTACTACTGTTCTGTAGCTTACTTGTACACAGTCAAAAACCATTCTGAAATCCTTACACACTTATATTCTTGTGAGATGACTCATAAAACATTACTACATAAAATAATTCTAGCAAACATAAAAAATAAGTTGGAATTTATTTCCCCAAGCCTTTTTAAAAGGAAAAAACCCCACTCAAATGTATCAAAACAACTGATACTGAAGTGTGTGTAGAAATTAATGTTTTTAACTTCTAACATGAAAGCCCCCTTTTTAAATTACTAAAACCTTTACCTCTTTACAGCAAAGTTGAATTACACTTGGCTCTCACTTCTATGGTTTGGAGAATGCTTTAAGTGTTGCAGGACTGTGTGTATTAATGGTGATGACACTGAGATTTTGCTACACAAAATAATCCAGGTCTTGCTGACGCTGCAATTTTGTCTCAAATCCCTTCAATGAATTTTTGACCCCCAGCAGTGCTCTTTATTTCCTTAGCTGCCAGTATGTGGAGAAGTTCACCCAACTTCAGCATGTAGGCAGTGTGCAGAGAAAACAAAAAAAATACAGTACAAACAGCTTGTTCCAAGCACCGAAAGTGGATTCGCTGTGCTCTGCACAGTGCAAGCTGCAGTCCTGTTGCAGTGAGGGTTTGTACGTAATAACTTCATGGAGAAAAGACACTGCAGTAGCCAGTCTGCTAGTTTTGCAGATTTGTTGGTGATAGCTGGTAGTCACTGCTTTCTGCTGATAGTCACACGTGGCAGTGCAGAGGCCCAATGTGACCAAGACGGATGACCCTTAACAAAGGTGTACAGTATAAAGATATGGTTGATTGAGGACTGTTTAATGCAGCACTGCAAGGGGGGGTGGGCGGTGTAGGATGCTCTGTGTATCCATCTGTATGTTCCGAATTTAGTAAAGTCCTTTCTGGTGGTTTCGTCCTCATTCTTTGAATCTTTTCTTGCAGTTCACGAGTAGGGGTCAATGAGCATGCAGCAGGTGACTGCTGTCAGTCAGATTCCGACTTCTCTTTAGATGATTTATGCTTTCTCTTTTTCTTCTTCTTCTTTTCTTTTTTTTTCTTTTCCTTCTTTCTCTTTTTTTTCTTGTGTTTCTCTCTACACCCTGAGGATGTGGAGCTGCTGTCATCTTCATCATCCTCATCACTGTCATCACTATTATCGTCATCTGAGGTAGAGTCCTCTAGGAGCTGCTTCAGTTGCTGTATCCTGAATTTAAAAAATGTGAATGAGAATCCTTTCTAATTCTTCTCTACCTGTAGTAATTTATTCTAGCTTTCATCTGTTTCCCTCCTAGCTTGAGAAATGGAATCTCAGATGCACAGGGTAGGGGAACACTCACACCCTTTCATGCCTATTGAAAGGCACTTTGATGTACCAAATTTTAGAAAACATCTCAGTGAAGTCAGTGAAAGAAAAAAAAAAACAAAAAACTTTTTTTAGGCTTAAACCCAATTACCTGAATATTATGGCATAAATTAATATTACTCCTCTTTAAACCTTGTTTTGGGAAAAAAATAGAGAAGCTAATAGAATTTAAAAGGTAGATAGTACTACTGAGTGATTATTGAGAATGAAGAAATGCATTAGTCCACTAGCATAAAGAAACTACCATTAAAAAAGCATTCTGAGTTGGCAAGAGTAGCTTATATCAAAAGTTCACCTATACATTAGTATCATGTTATCAAAATGAAAACCAAACTGAACATAGAGTTTACTACAGAGGTACACTTACCGCATTTCTTTTTCATGACGCTTATTTTCCCTTATTATGTCATACATTGGATCTTCATGTGCCTTTCAAAGTGGAAAACAGAAAATCCAGTGTTAGTAAATTAAAGTATTTACCACTGATTTGTATTTCCTAAAAAAAAACCAAACCAAAGCAACCCACTACAAGAGGCTTTTATCAAGAGATGAAATAGATTTAGCAAGCTCTTAATTCACAAGTGTACTCTCAGACTTAACATCATTAATCTGAACTGGTTTTTGTTTGTTTGCTTGGGGTTTTTTACTTTAGAAAAACCTTATCTAGTTACACCACCAATGAAGAGGACTCTCTTTAGGTATACTACTTCTCTCCCTCTCCAACCACAGTTAACTAAGAACACAGTATTTATACTGTAGGAATATTTAGACGTGGATGGAATACTGAAGTTCAAAATAATGAGCTCTGCCCTTATATCACCCTTTAAAACCACAGAAACAAACACACAAGAATACAGGAGCAGGGAACATAAACAGCTAATGAAGCTGGAGTTGTCCTAGCCTCTTATGTGCTACATAGAGGTAATCTGGTCATGGAAGAGGGCTAAAAAGCTTCTGACATAGCACACAATCAGTCTGAGTTCTGGATCTGGATGAGTCCAGGTTACTTTTTTCAAGGCTAGAAATGAGAACGTAAGACACAAAGCAATGAGAGCTTGAAGTACAGGCTAACAGTGCAGAGCAACAGGAGGCAGAGGTCACGCCGAAAGAATCTGCAGAACTGAGATGCAGCCTCACATTGCGAGAGATCAGACTTGTAGACAACGACTGGATTACAGACCTAGACAACAGCCTTCACGATGTGGTTGTTCACAGTGAGAGCGGAAGGCTTGAAGCAGCTGTAATGTGGGCAGCTCAAGCTTGACTAACATTTTTTGTTACGTTGACATTTTAATCACAGAAATGGAATATAATGGGTGAAACGGGTTCTTGAAGATTTCCAATTTAAATGTGAAAATTACTAATTTTCCTCTCGAAGTGTAGACTTTCTGCAAAGTAGTCAAACATCCAACCACATCTGTAGCTTTTTCTTTATTAGGAGATTTTCGGCATCTATATTATACTAGAGACAGAGGAAAAGGCCTTAATAAAGCATCATCTAACAGGCTTCTCTTCACTTGCAGGACTATGCATCATCAGTATTAAAATCCACGAGCGGTAATACTACAGTATTTGTACTCACTACTCGAAATTGTTCCAATTTCTGATTGCCTTTAATAAAGAATGGGCATTCCTTATCTCCTGTTCTGTGTCCGTAACGTTTACACCTCCAACCTTTAAAAAAAGAGCAGCAGTGGCGAATTGAACCTCTAAGTGGAATCAGAAGGAAAACAAACAAAAACCCAGAACATATGTATGCAAAATACTTTCAATTTGTTGGAGCATACAGAGAGATAGAAGCATTATGTTGATAAATATAACATCTATAAAATGCAAGGACTTTACAGCCTTCAAGATACTGGCTGCTTTTCTATCAACAGGACACCAATCTATCTGGACCTGGTCACCTGTCCACCAGACATTCCGCCCTCCCCCAGAGTAAACGGAAGGTTATACAAAGGTCCAATGACATCCTGAATTTTTTCAGCCTTACATTGCATGACTTTGACTTCTTTTCCCAATGGCATCCAAAGCCCTTTCGTTGGGGCATGTGCCAGAAATTCTCGTGCACTTTCATTGCCTGGAACATCAGGTATGCAGTCTTCTGGTTTGGTTTCATTCTCCTATGGAAAAAGATGACAATAAAATCAGGGTTTTTTTTTTTTAGTAACTCCAAGTGTGCAGGCCTTCACTTAATATGGAACCTATTTCCCCTGTAACATTTCTTTTTCTGGTTACACGTAAAAGATCCAAAATACCTGACCCTTTGACCAGCATTAAGTAATTATCTGTTTCCTTCGCCCTTGAGTTTTCCACTCTGAACTTTATTGCTGTATTAATTCCATTCCTTCCCATTTTAGTAATTTATTTAAATAAATAATATAGATGAAAACTTAATGGACAAGCAGACACTTCTTTTTCCTCCTTCTACTCACAAGACACAACAATTATAAACAGTCTTTATAACACAGAACAGTATTTTTTTAGATTATGGCTTAGGTATATATATTTGGCAAAAGCAATGGCTACTGTGAAAGGCGGGTATTTTTACACAAATACTGGAGCATAAGCCATGGAGAAAAATCCTGAAGAGGTATCATTCAAACTGAAAATCTGCTTCACCATAAACAAGTCCCCACTACCCATACTATGAAACAGTGCATTAGGTGTGAGTGCTGAAGTGATGAAAGTACTGGTATCGTCTGGTCGGATTCTAGGCATTTCACTCTGGATTCATAAGAGAAAGAGGCTGGCTTGTAATCGAGGAGCTCTGAGTTTTCCCTTGGAAGCACCTTCTCCCTATAATTTATATAGGTAATGTAAACACTTGAGATAAACAGCTAAAAGGCAGGTTGTATGACAATCCCTCATAATGCTAAAAATGTACTGCAGTAGATTTACCAACCTTAATTAGCCCTGGGGGAGGCTTCTCATAGCTGAAAAGCAACAGAAATATTGTCACTTTGCATCTTAGCACAGACAAAAAATTTGAAAATACGCAGTATCTCAGTGGCATAGAGTGAAAACCTTCACCTCATGTTTTCCCTTAAATTTTACTCAGTCAATAATCAATCAATAGAGCAGAACACGGATACCTGGATGCAAGCAGACTGAGACATGGAGTTTGTCATATCATCACACTTGGATCTTGCAGACATGCTTCAGATTCGTATTTTTGTGGCAAAACAGGAGCTTTCATTGTGCTGCTTTATGGGGAGCTTCAGTTTCCCTAAGTGCACAATTCTCTCCTCTTTTTCTGCAGCACCCCTCCTCAAGATCCCACTGATTCAAATTCCTTTACTCCAGCACTGTTAAATCATAGACATACTCAGCTAAAAAATGGCAGTCAGGCAATTCCTTACATCTAAGCTTTGCCAGCCAAACCTAGCATATAAATATAATAATTTCCATCTCCTCCTCTCCATGTATTAAATCTAAGGACAGAACCTTACTGACCAAATTACCATCTTTCCTGCAGCATTTCTCTGGAGTAGACAGAACGTTTATTAAAATCCAAATAGCAAGCAGGTGCTACATAGAAAACAGCAACAGAGAAAGTGCACGTGTTTGGGAGGTGAGTATCAAACCATCATGAAATGGTCTATGAAATAACTTTTGAGTGCTGTTTAGTGCATTTCATAGAAGATTTTTACTAACACTTGGAAAGGAAAAAAATCATGTTCTTGTGAACGTTCGATCTTCTTACTTCATTAAACTCATTTCAATGAACCAGCAGAAACCTTTCCCAGTACCGCAAGCTACTGATGAAGTCACAATGCAGATCTTAAACCTTTTTTTATATATATATATATGTTTTTTTTAATCCACTGTAGTGGAAACTGACCAAACAACCTCTGCTTCCATGCTGT
>VWZY01012796.1:274185-350591 GCA_013399075.1 Chloroceryle aenea | reverse complement strand
GCGCCCGGCGTGGCCGCTCCCGGCTTTCCGCGGCCGGCGGATCTCGCTGCCTCTCTCCGCTGTCCGCCTCCTTCTGCCACTTGCCCGCGGCCTCCGCGCTGGGCGTGGGTCGGCAGAAAGGAGTTGAGGGCGTTCCCGTGGGGCGAAGGCGTTCTGTGTGTTTGGAAAGCTCGGGAAGCTGTTTGAAACGGCTGCGAGAGCCTTGAATCCAGCAACGGCCTTGGGTATATCTTGGTCCAACTCCTATCAATTCTTACTGTCCGTAGGTGTTCAAACGCTTTGTCGAGATTGGCAGAGTTGCCTTCATTTCCTTCGGGCCACACGCGGGCAAGCTGGTGGCCATCGTGGATGTTATTGACCAAAACAGGGTAAGCTGGGGCTGCTCTACCTTTGTTTGCTCCTTGCTGTTCTAACGGAAGGTTGCACTCTGAGTTTGTATCAATTTTAAAGGTAATTTTATATGAGTAGATAGAAATATAGAAATAATGTAGATAGAATAAATAGAAGGAAAAAAGCAATAGTCAAAAAGATGGGATTTAATGGCTGTTGTATTTGAAACTTCCAGTAGTAAGCTTTTTTCCCACTGACAGGTGATCTCTTCCTCTGTTTGCTATGTTTCTTAGGACTAAAAGTGGGCAAGTGGTGTCAGTTGGAGTCTAAAACTTGTGAATGGAATGACATTAATGTACCTTTAAAGCAAATGCTTAATGCTCCTGAAAAAAAAAGAAAAGAAAGATGAAGTATGTAATCTTAGTTCTGTGTGACTTGTTTTTAAAGCTTAATTTGTTTTGTTTTTTTTTCAAAGACAAAGATAGGCCTTTAAAATTCTTTCTGTAAAGCTGCAGTTGTATATGCAAGACTTAACAATCTCAGCTTGCATCTGCATAATGTTTATTTCAATTCTGGACCCTCGTTGTCAAGATGCTGTTCATACGCTGTTAGGAAGCTGCAGTCTAAATCTCATATGAAGGGAAAACTGCTACAAAACCTCCACGTTTGTTTTTCAGGCCCTAGTTGATGGCCCCTGCAGTGGTGTAAGAAGGCAGGCCATGCCTTTCAAGTGCATGCAGCTGACTGACTTTGTTCTCAAGTTCCCACACAGGTGAATTGTTGGCATTTCTTTGACCTGTATTAAAAAAAAAATGCTGTCACTTGGTCTAGAAAGTTCCTACAATATTAAGTAAATGGATTAGCATGTGTGCACAATAAAAATTTGGCAATATTATGAATGGTGCTGGCTGATAACATCTGTTGAGGAGCAAAGGAGATAGCACATTGACCTAAGCAGCTTGCAGATAGTTGTGGTGTGAATGGGATGGGGGGGAAGCAGTTGCTTTGCTGCTGCTTAGGTCAGTTTCAGACATGAAATATGTGCCCTGCCTACAGAACTACACTGAAATTGCGGAAGGCTGAACTCCTTCTGCTCTCTAACTCTGTTACTATATGAGTTTCTGTACTTTAGAAACAAAAACTGCTGCCTTTGGTTCTAGGAGTAGTATGTGAATGCCTCTTGGAGTTGCTGATCTGTCACCCCTAGCAAAGGGCTGATTAGTTAGGCCACGGAGGTGTATGTGGCATTGACTTAAGGGTCTGAAGTGATGCAGAAAGACCATTTTCCCTTGTATCGAGTTTTGATGGGCCAGCACTGGAGAGAGCAGTTTCTTATGAAGACTGTGAATGTAATTTTTTTACTGTTCTAATGCAGTGCTCGTCAGAAGTGCGTGCGACTTGCCTGGGAGAAGGAAAATATAAATGAAAAATGGGCAGCAACAAGATGGGCAAAGAAGATTGAAGCCCGAGAAAAGGTACAGTTTTTCACTGCATGAGCAATACACGTACTGCTTCTGCTTATTAAAATTTGGTGCAATCTAATAAACTATGTTTTCAGTTGCAGTCTTAAGATTAAAGATAGACGGGACATAGATTTTTTTTTTTTTTTTTTAAAGTTGCTACTTGGTATCAGCTCCCTGTATTTTAACAGTAAAGGTGGTATGCTCAGTCATTTCTATCACCTTTTTTCCTGCACCATCACTTCCGTGCAAAGGCCTTAAATAGTGAACTAATTCCACATGTGCTGCTAAACCTAATTTGGAGATCATCAGAGTTAGTTACTTCTGGAATGCTTTGAAGCACTGAGTTTGACTACTTGGATATGAACATCTAAAGAGCTTTGTGACCTATTCTTTTCAAACAGAAAGCCAAAATGACTGACTTTGATCGCTACAAGGTTATGAAAGCAAAGAAAATGGTAAGTGTTGCTTCTTTATGGAGTCTAAAGCCTTCACTTTAGAGTTGCATACAGATGATAGTAGCCTTGCTTTTATAGCTGGCTTTGGTTATGGAATAACATAAAGTCTGTGAATGCCTTGAATTTTTCTTGCTGCTTTGGCCACCTCTTTCTCTTCAGTAGTTGATCAAACTTGAACCCATGTGATCTCTGTGTCAGTCCCCCAACTTAGAGCTGAGTAAGGAATTACCTGCTGATGAATTTGAGTGTTCTTAATGGGTTGCTGTTAGTATTTCATTCTATAATGAAAGCCATTACACATGAAATAACTGAGTTGCCCAAGTTAACAGACAGAGTCTTGGCATCCACTTTGTGGATCAGAACATTTTCTGGTGGAATCTGACATAAAAGTAATGCATGGTAAATCTTCTGACTATATAATATAAATATAATTGGTTAGCAATAGGTGGTTCTTAAATGGGCAGAATCTCCAAGCTTAGAATTTAAACTGATAATATTTGAGGTGTTGCTGGTTTTGTTCTGGTGAATAGTAAATATTTTCCTTTTGTACAGAGAAACAGGATTATCAAGCATGAAATGAAGAAGCTTCAGAAGATGTCTTCTAAAAAAGGCAAGAAGCCAGAGAAGTCAGAGAAGGTGAAGAAGGCACAGAAATAAAATTAACTTCCAGTCATGTATGACTTTGTGTCCTTGTTCTGTTTCTTTAAAATTAACAAATGGTTAAACATCTGATTTAAATTGTAATCATAAGTTTACTTTTGCTTCTGACCAAGAATTGTTGTCTGTCTCATTTATTAATGTCCAAGTGTCGGGTTTTGGTGCTTCCCAGGAACACACGGGAATGTTTTTTGGCACGTTCTGTGAAGTTAACCATACAGACTATGCTCGGTCGTCTAAACCCAGTGCCAGTTGAAATGTTGGAGTACCCAGTTATTTGAAGTGGGTTGGATCCTGACATTTCAAAGCAGTCCAGTATCAAGATGGTTGTCAATTACTTGCGAAGTAGAGTGTGAAAAATGAGAAATAATCAGTTACACTAGTATTTCTGTATTGATTAAGGTTTAAACTGAAAGTTCTGGTTAGAATATGTGTGCAGTCTTTGAAAGACTTAACAACTCACAGTTCAAAGGCTTTAAATTGTTTTCTAACAAGTTTCTACTGTCAAGTAGTGACAGTAGCTAAGTAGTGTCAAGTAGTTATTGCAGATGTCTAATGCCACAGCTGTCCTCCAAGTGCACTTAGAATAACTGGTGACATATTAACAAGATGGCAATTGTGTTTAAGCATGTTTCAGGACCTGAGCCTAATTAAGAGTTGTGTCTTGTAATTCCCAGTTTTTAATCAAAATAATTAAGTTAAAAGGGAGCATGACCTAAAAATTGATTAGTCTGAAATGCTAAACTGCTCAATTTATACTCTCTGCTCTATAACATCGTTTACATATCTCAATGTCAGCATCCATCTTTTCCTGTGTGCTTTCCTGTGTAGTTTGTTGATAGGGGATGTATTTTCATATCGAATGAAGAAAGTCTGTGATGTCTGGTAATTGAAAAGCAAATTATTTTTACAGCCAAATGTGAAAAGAAGGAGGGAGAACATACATGTTTGGGTTTTTAATGAAGGCAGTAAGATGTTTAAATCTACTGCCGATAGACACCTAATATATATTGTCAAATACACTGGTAAGCACGTGCTGTTTGTTATGTGTGCTTTTAAGTAGTTACATGCCTAGCATGGCTTATTTCAGCCAGAATTAGGTATCTGCATGCTCAAACACTTGATAAAACATCGTTTTGAGCTGTTTATGTGCCCCCGGAAATTGAGTTCAAGCACATGCTTGATACAAAGCATATAGCACTCAAAGGGAGGGAAAAAAAAAGTTCTGCAAATTGAGATTTAAACCATGTTCGAGCATCTGGAGATTTTGATTTTAAGAAGGCATTTAAAGTGATCAATCTACCTACTCTGAAATTCTTAGCTTGAAAGGTATGCCAACCTGGAGGTCCTTTAAGGTGGTGGAAGAATTGTACTTCAAGGTTGTTTCAGGATTTTTATGTACTACTGTTAAACTTCTATAGGACTGGTGGGGAAAAAAAAAAAGGTAAAAGGACCTGTGCCTTCAGTTGGAATGAGCTCGTAAATGCTTTTGGTACATTGTTTGCTCACGTTCCTGCTTCCAAAGAATAACTGCCTATGGCTGCAGCAATTTATCCAGTGCTTTCACCCCCACCAGTATAACTTGCAGCTGCTGACCTACTGAAAGCATTTCCATGATGTGAAGTGTGTGCAACCTGCCAAGCTGCCCCTCAGCTGCCATTTTCCTGACCAGGAACCTTACACTGCTGCAAAACATGACTGGAGTCAGGGCTGTGCCCCGTGGGCTGTTGGTGTCTACCCTGCCGCTGCCCCAGAGGATGTGCTGGGGGAGGGGGGCATTTAAGGTGTTGTGTGGGAAGAGTGCATGCCTTACAGGAAAACTTGGTTCTGTAATAGAATCTCTGTCATCAGGTGCTTCTGTGAAAGTACCTTTTTTTTTTTTTTACAGTTTGGTGGAAAGTGGAGAAGAAAAATAGAAAATACTGGTCTTTGTTAACTGCGCTGTGTCTCTGACAGTGTGTTCTGTGTGAGCAGCATCTGGCACTCCTTTTAGCAGCTCATGAAAGCTCTCTGAAACCTGCAGCTCTACGGATTAGCAGTCCACCTTCCTTTCAGTCTGTGAGAGTTGTGCCATCTGCTGGTTTGTCCTTTTTTCAAAGCTGCAGGGATACAGAAAACTAGAGAAATGCTATTTTGTTTCTGAAGGTTATCATGCCATGGTAATGTCGGCTCTACAAGGCTGCTCCAAAGGCTTATCCAAACCAGGCGACTGCTGCCTCTGCAAGGAGCAGCACCAAACAAGGGACAGCACAAACTTTTCAGAGCAATGGGTGTTCTTGTTCAAATCTTGATACTGCTTTTATAGTCGAAGATGGTGTTCTTTGCTGGACTAAGGATATACTTCTTTAGTTTACTTTGTGGAGCCAAACATGAAGAAATAGGATCTGCTTTTTTAGAAAAAGCTTAAAATGAAGTCCCAGAGTTTCTCATTTCCCACAGAACACATAGTGGGGATTGCTGGAGCAGAGCAGGGAATGTACCCAGTCCCACTTTACTCCTGAGATCAGCAGATTAATTGTTGTACTTCCTAGACCAATACCAACAGTTGGCAAATCCAGTCCTAATCTCCGTGCTGCATAGTCCGGCAGGCATGGGCAAGTCTAGGAGTAGGATTAGACCCTGCAGTGTAATCTGTAGTTAAAAGGTGTAAAATCTGCTGTTACTGGGAACCAGTTCCAGGCCAAGTGATTCTTCAAAAGAGCCTGCATTTAAGTGTTTTTGTTGTGGTGTTGTCTGTGTTTTGCATCTGAATGTGTTTAAAGTTTGTTTGATTTTCTTTTTTTAGTGTTTTGTGTTTTTTTTCGGGGTGTGTGGAGATGACTAGACCTGAAAGAGGAATCTCTGGATGTACTAAGATGTACTAATCTTCCTGGTTTTCAGATAGTGGTATTGAGACTGCCCTTCAGTTGAGTTTTGCTTGGCAACCATGATGCTTTCAAATCATTTGGTCTTACAGTTACGTATATGTGAATAGTAAATGTGCTACTGTCTGTTCTGAACTACTGTGCCACTGATGCTGACCAGGCACTCGTGGCAAATCTGTTCTGGTTTAGAACTTGATGTCCTTTATTTTATTTTAACTTCTAGCGTCACTTAAATGTTTCCAGCCCTGTATGTTTCTTTTCCGTTCCCCCTGCCCCTGTTGATAAAGGTGTCTCTGAAAACCATGTCCCTGCTTTTCATCGAGAGGAAAAGGTGCTAATTTCTACTCACAGCATTATTGGTATATGACTAAGTGTAGTTTACAAGCAAGAAGAGGGTAAGTGGATTCAATTGGATGGCTGTGTAGTTTGGTTTCTACCAGCTTTTTGGTTCTTTATATAATTTCTGGTTTGGGTTTTTTTGGTTGTTTTGTTTGTTTTTAATTTGGAAACAGTTTTTAATGTTTTGAGCTTGAAGCTTATATACTATTCTTCTGATTTGAGTTAGAACAGAACAATTCTGAGCAGTCATTTTACTTATTTTTTTACTCTTTGTAGAAGAGACTTCTATTCAGTCTCTTCTAACTAACTGCACTTTCTGAAGTTAACAGCAGATTTTTGCGGTATCTGTTCCTAGCAGTGATCATGTTTGATATTTAGAGTTACTACCAAGGATTGGTGTGCAGACCAAGGCCACTGCTGGATCTTGTGCACCATGTTGGGGGGTACAGAAAGTAAAGTCTGGACCTGCAGGGAGAGTGGACAGGACAGGTGTCCTCAAACTGACCAATGAGGGATTCCATCCCATACGTGTTATATTCAGTATGAAATGAGCAATGAGGAGCATCAAGATCTCAATGTCCAGCATTTGAGGAGGACTGTCCATTCTGCCTCTGATCCTATTGCTGTGTGTTCCTGAATCCAGCTTCAGAATTGAGCTCCTGAAGCTGGTTCCTGTCTGCTGCTGAGTCCAGGCTGGGACTTTTGCCAGTGCCTGCTCCACAGCATCAGTGGTGATGGTGACATATTTTGCCATTGGGGGATCTGGGTTCAATAGTGGTTTTGTATATATTTCATTTTATTACTATTCTCATTAAAGCTGTTCTAGTTTCCTTTTGTAGTCGCTCAGTCTCTCTCCCTTATTTCCTTTCCCTTCCCCTCTGGGGAGGGAGGGGAGTTAACTGAGAGCATCTGTTGTAGGTCTGGCAGGCTGCCCTGACCATAAATGTTGGTCAGCTATTGTTTTTTCCTTTGTATAATTGCTGTTTGGGATTATTGTCGTTTTTGTGTGTTTGTTGTTTGTTGGTTTGTTGTTTTTTTTTAATATGGAAATCATTTTTAATACTGTTTTGAGCTTGAAGTTTATATACTACTGTCACAGTTGGGTACATTTGAGCTTATACTGGGATTTCCTTCTCTAAAGCAGAAAGATCTTTCACTTTTTTAAGCACTGTGTACATAGTTCTGCTGAAGCACTGCAGCTTGTGTCCCTGCCTTGACAGAGGCAGTGTCTCTGTGGATACCAGTGGTGTACCCACACACTCTTTTCCCCTGAACTCTTAACAGGCTTCATTCTTGGATGCTGTGCAACATCCAGTTCCTGGTGTCCTTGAGTGGGAATTTGGCCCAACCTTCACTTTGTGCAGCTGAACAAGGAGTGTCATACACAAGGAGTGTCATGTAAACAAATGAAGAGCTGGTCTCTTTCCTCACCTCACTTTCAGCTGTCATAAGCCAGTCTGAGCGGTCTCCAGGTGAGTCTTTGTAGTAAACTCTCCCTCTGCACTCACAAGTTTTCAGACTGCTCTTTGCTCTGAATTAGATCTTCCACCTGCAGTCAGCTATTTGTGCTGATCACCAGACTAAAAATTATGCCATTGCTGCCAGCACAGAGCCACTTCTTCCTTCACAAGATGCATTGACCCAGTTTTCGTTACAGAGGAAGTACTTCTTACCGCTTCCCCAGCGGTATTCTGGTATGATGGTATTTTTCAGGATATTTTGTTCAGTAACTGGGAGCATCTCTCCCTGCATACTCTGAGAAGAGGTCCTGACCTGCTCAGCAGAGCTGAGCTCTTCCCTTGCATTCAGTTTGGGCTGCTGGTGGGACATGAGTGGTGTTCCACCATGAAAATAAAACCACAAAACACTTATGGAAAAAAAGAAGAAAAAAAAAAAAAGGGAAAGGAAAACCAAACTACCCATCAGTTATTTACATCCTTTTGCAGCAGGGGACAGGTGAGTCAGTCTGTGAAATGGAGGCAGGGTTATACCAGAAGCTTTTGCTAATGTCTATCGTGGTGGCACTTCAGGGAACGCAGAGGTCCCTGTGCTGCTGTGGGTACACCAGTGCCCATGGCCTTCTGTGGTCTTCTCGGGCTCTGCCCTGATACTGCTTTTCTCTCAGGGAAAGGTCTCAGCTCTCTCAAAGCACTTGCTCCTGGCTAGGCTGGACCTCCTAGTGATACAAGCAGATTGAGACAATGGCTGCATGGTCTGGAGTGAGCCTCAGGGGAGCCCTTCTTGCTGCTGCCCTGGGCCTTGCAGCCAGGACTAAATTCCTCTTGCTGAAGTGCAGGGTGAGAGGGACCAGGCTTGGGAGATCTTTGAGTTGCCATTTGGCCTGAGGCCCCGGCATGAGACCTGACTGTTCTGGAAGCTTGTATTTGGCCAGTAAGATGGGGGCAGTCCCACCCAGCTCTCCTCTTTCTTGCTTTGCTGCCTGTACCACACAGGAGTTTCTTGGAGCGAGGACCATCCCTTGTCCTGCAGAGATGGCACTGCTCTGATCAAGGGACCAACTTCAGCTAAAATCAGGGAAACCTCAGGGATATGAGTGAGCAAGCAAGCTCTGTTTTGAGCTGTAGGCACAGCTGTGAGAGCGTGAGCAGAGATGGTCGGGGGATAGAAAAGGAAAAGGGAAGAGAAGCAGTTTCCACTACTCACATTTTCCAGAACCAAGTGGCAGCGGTGCTACTGATGGAGGCTGAGGCTGTGTCAATGGGCTCAGGACTACTCAGCTCAGGTACAACATAGGCATAGCCCCATGGATTCTGGGGGATGTCCTCAGCAAACAGGTTCATAATGCAGTTGGTTCTCAGGTCTTGCTGCCTGAGGACATCATTAAAAAACTTCTCCAGGAGAGGGGAAATAAAATCAAAATCTCAAAATGCCAGGATTGGAGCATCTGTTTCAAGACTCGGTAGATTAATCATGCCAGTTTGGCCTCTGACCCCTTAAGTCTGCCTCCCACTGCAGCCATCCATGCCTGTTCCCAATGGCAAAGCCCTCAAATGTCAGGTGAGCATTTTAAATGGTTATTCACACAGAGAGGCAGTCTAGACAGACCAGCTGGAGTGCTTGGCCTGTTAGTCAAGGCTCTCAGTGCCACTGCACTGACAGGAACCATTTTGACAGCAAACTGCATATAAATTGAATAATTTAAAAATTAATAAAGTGAGGTGAAAGCAAATGCTTCCGACATGAGGTTCCATGGACAAGATGTGACGTGCAGGGTTCAACCTCAGGAGCCCTGTAGATCCCTCCTCCACCACTTGGCTGCTGCCTGCCTGACATCACAAGTTTGATCTGCCTTTGTGCCGAGGCTAATAGTAGGTTATTGCTAATTGCCTAATATTATTATTTATATTACAAATATTAGATTATTAGCTGCCCCAGGGGACTGGCCTCAAGGAAAATGTAACATGTCCAACATTGCCATGCCCAGGACAATTTGGGGCTCACTAAGCTTGGCAGCAGCAATAGAGGGGCCCAGGGCTTGGTTTCCATATCCTTTTCTCCCACCCAAGGGTGGCTTCAGTTTGCCTGGAGCTATTTGCCTTGCCCTGAAGGAAAAGACCCTGTTTTGGGAGCCAGGCTGTGCTAGTGCTTCTGTCATGCTTTCTCCACTCACTTGCTTCATGGTGTTTGCTTGGAGAGGGGTAAGTGGGCTGGAGGACAGCTGCTGGCGGGCTGTGGCCAGGATGGGGACTACAGGACACAGTTAGAACTCAGAGCCAAGTGATGAACAGCTTTCTTCCCCTTTTTTCTCTTCCAGAAGTGACGGCTTAAACAGAGGAAAATAAAACAGGGTTGGTGTACTGCAGCTGAGGCCAGGGCTTGTATGAATGGGTCTGCTTCGAAGAAAGACCACAGGAGTGAAATGCCTCATTGTCCTCCTTCTTTCCCTTTCGAATCCCCCAAATGCACTTTCCTATGCTCCAGAAAGAGAACATACCGGGCAGCCAGCTCAGGGAATCCCAGCTAGCTGCCTTGCGCAACCTCCACCAAAACACCAACAAAGCAATCTGGTGCTGCCCATCACCAGCACCCTGAGGCAGATTCTGTGAGAACCCACTGGGCACTGAGCGAGTACTTCTGTTCCCTGGTGCTGGTCCACTGGTTAGAAACAAAAACTGAAAATGAGTGGATCAAAATACACCAAATCTGAAGCCCTGCAGCCATGTCCCTGCCCTGTGGCAACCAGTCCATGGAAGGAGAGGAAGGAAACTTTCCCTGAGGGAATCCATCCCAGACTGAGTCATGTCTGGAAAGCCCTACTGAACCCAAGGGAATGCTCTGGTGTGGCTGAGTTAATGTGGAACCAAAGAAGGGCTGAACAGAAGCTTCTCACAGTGTTTGAGCTTGGATGGGAAAAGGTGCAATCCATGTATTTGTGTTCCAGCGGTAAGACCTCATGTCCCATTCCGTAAAGCCATTTAGGCTCTGACAAGGAGAAATGAATATAAATGACCTGGGGAGGACCAGGGTGAGGAAGGGCTTGTCTGTGTGACAGAAGCACTTTCATCATCTTCACAACCAGCTAGTCCATCTTCTGGGGCTCCACTTGGACACCAGGACCAGCCTCTGCCTAATACCGCCACAGATCCAGCGCCAATCCACCTCACAGGCTCTCGTGAGGGAGCGACTGAAGGTCTGAACCCATTTAATGTCTTTATGTCATCTTGGCTTGTCTTCACCTTCTGTGCAGCCCAGAAAACAACAGAGCTGGTAAGTTAAACTCTTGAGCTGAGCCTTCCAGTAAGTAGACCAAATTGATGCACCAAGGAAATGTGATGGCATTTGTTAAGGGGCTCTGGTGAGGGACTAATATTGCTTCTCAAAGGGCTAGGAATTTAATGGCCATGGTAATCAAACTCTGTGTCCTGCAGCATCTTCTCCAATGCTTGATTAGTGTTTGGATTCAGACTGAACTGTCTCAAAGCGCAGTCTGGAATTAATAAGTTTTGGTAATTATTAGGTGACGGGAATAGGCAGCTACTGTGGGTCACTTGGCGTCTGTCTAGTCATCACCTGTAGCTTTCCCTGACCTCACCTGAGACCTGCTCCAGCCATCCTGGAGGCTCCAGGAACCTCTCTTCACCCTGAGTCCTTGCTCCTGGATTGGCAGCAACAACCCCAAGCAAGCGGGCAAGACAAATGCTTTCATGCTGCAAACACAACGTATATTTATTTTATATATACTTAAAGGAGATTTACATCTATATGAGGATTTTTTGTTTTGCTTCAATGTTTCAAACAAACCTCTAGAGCTGGTGAAACAGGTCCCCTACACAGTTGTGGCAACTTGCAGCGGTAGGGAAGGCTGTCAGTAGCCAGCAAGGTCCTGTCTGTCCCACAGGCCACAACAGAGGATGTGCTGGCTGCGTCTGAAAAAGCTGAGGAAGCTTTGTGAGTACAAAGGCGGGGTTACTAAAGCTCAGTTTGACAGAGATTTTGATCTTTTAGAAGACCCTTATCCCTCTGAGAATACAGTTGAAAAATGGGAAGCTGCCAAGCAGCACTGGGGTTTCTGCAGAGATTTAGGATGAGAAGCCGGGGGCTTGACAGCCTTGACAGCATGGACCCTTAGCAGCACCAGAAAATAAACACAAATACAGGTAAAACGTGTCACGGTGGCCCAACTTAAATGTCAGGCATGCTCTGTGTAATGCACAGATTGCTTGTTCCCTTGTCAATCCTTTTCCATTCAGCTTTTCACGGAGAGCAGCTTGGGTTACTGGGGAGATGGATGTGAAGGCAGATATGTGACAGGAACCAGGTGAAACTGTCATCCAGTGCACCAAGACTCAGCGCGAGAAAAACAAAATCTCCTTTTGATGTTTCAAAACCTAGGCTTCCTTGGGTGCTCTGGGTTGGTTTGCTTTTTATTTTTATTCACCACCGTGTGTGTCTTCACTTGGTCTAAGCTGGAAGCATGGCCCATTTAATCTGTGCAAATACCGGGTGTGGAAGTACCGGGTGTCCGGTATATCAGGCACCTGAACTCCACCAGGAAAGCCCATCACCATCTAATTAAAGACACCACTTGATTAGTCTCTTCACCAAATTCCTTCTCCAAAAGATTTTATAAGTCAGCTCAGCTTCTGAATGTTTTCCTGCCTCTCTCACTGACTGGTGTATGCAGCTTTTCAATTTCTTATCTACTGAGGATCCTTAGAAACTTTCTATTTTCCTCTGATGAAGAAAACTTCAAAACTGGACCCCCCCATTCCAGGTGTCTGTCCCCACTAAGGTCCCCAAATATCTCCCACAGGTTCATGACTGCTGGACTACTGCTGCTGCTGCTGTGGGTTTCAGCCTGATCCCTCTGAGCCCTGCATGGAGGAGATGCTCCACAAGAGCTGCCAAAAACTGACGGAGCTGGTTCATGTCCACATCCTGGTACAGCCCCTGCTGCCCAGGAGCTGCTCTGGGACTAAGATGGAGGCGCTTGCAGGGCTGAGGTGTCAGCAAAGGGAAGGTAGGTCCCATGGTGATGCAGGGTCTATGGTGGGAGGTGTGCCTCAGCATGAAGGGATCTGGGCTTTGTCAGCTGCTGGGCCCCAAATACTCTGAGGATTTCTCCATGCATTAAAATAATACCCTAAACCCTCAAAACTGGCGACTGCAGCAAGTGAACTTCTTCCTGACAGGCTGGCAGGTCTGGAGGAGCACAGTCATCCTGCCTAGTGTTCATTGACAACGCAGGAAGTCACAGCACCCAAGGAGCAGCTCAACTTCAGCCTTCTGCAAGGCATAGACAGGTAGGAAGGTTGATGCACACACTCCTGGGGACACAGCCTGACTGAAGGCTGAGCTTGCACATGAGGGATGGACACCAGCCCTATGTGCACACCTTTCTGTCACTCCTGGTTGCTCTGGTTGGACACCCCTGTGAAGAAGGGCCACCTCCCACCCAGGGTGGGGCAGGTAGGTGGACTCACAAACCCATAACACGTGCCCTTGCTCTGAAACTAGCTTTTCATCCTGCTCTGGGTGGCTGATTGCAGTCTCCAAAGCCTATTTCCCCTTCTCTAACTGCAGCTGCACAAAAATAATGAATAATCAGGTATTTCAACATTTTTTGTGTCATTGCCTGTAGGGCATTTTGGAATGCTATAGATCCCTTTTTGAGTTCATTTGGATCCATTTCTGATCAAACTGTCTTGCATGCTTACCCTGGGCAGACTTCTTAGCAGGAGCCTCCTCATCCCATGTTCCTCTGGGTGGACGTGCATTTCTTCTTCGGCAGGGTAACATTTGCTTGGGTGCCCTGCTGTTCCCCTCCTTCCTGCTTGTCCTCCCCTGGATAACCTCTTCCCTCCCTCTCCCTTCTGGCCCTCCACTGTAGTTTCCCAGCAGCAGCCACACTAAAGGCAGGCAGGTTGCAGAGCCTGCTGCTGAAGTTGCTGCATGTGGACTGGGAGCTCTGGGAGAGTCAGGTGCCCAAGGGCCTGAGACCCCCTCTTTAGACTATCAACAGGCGTGCACACATCCTGATGCGGTACATCCAGGAGCACAGCCTGAGAGTGTTCAAGGACTCACCACACTGAAGTAACCTCCGGCTGGCATGATGTGCCTGTCTTGCAAGTTGCAAATCCCAGCAGCAATGGATGTACCTCACACCCTTGGTGTGGGCAATGTGAAGCTTCATGTGGTTGCTTGGCTCTCTGAAGTTGCTTCCCCATTCCTTATAGGGTGCCCTGGAGAAGGAGATGAGATCACAGGGAAAGAGGAGGAGGAGACATCTCCTGAAACAACCCATAACTGCTTGAGGAAGGCAACAGTTATTCAGCGTGGATATCCAAAAGAGGGGTGCATCCATCAGATTTTTTGGGTACCTTCACTCCCAGCCCCTCCAACTTTGAAAACTGTTGGTTTAGACAGTGGAACAACCTACTGGGACCCTGGGAAGGGTTAAAGAAGCTGTGAGGAGCACTGCTCATGGCTGGGAGAAGTCACTGACAGTCTCTCCATGGCTTGTACTGGGCTTTTTGATGATACCATCACTGTTCAAAATATCACAGGCAGAAAGGCTGGACTAGCATGGGGGAAAGCACAGGGGAGATTTCTAAGTGGATTAAGCAGGGACCAGGTTCCCCACTGTGGACAAGGTGATGTGTGCCTGGAAGCAAGTGTAAGATACTGCCTGTAGCCAGGGCCAGAGAGGACCCTGGACCACAGGCAGTACCTGGCAGCAGCTGTCCTCTTGGAGCCCAGGGTGCCCTTCCCAGTGAGCACAGCTTGATGTGCCCCAGCAGGCTTGAGCTGATACCAAAGTGCATTTTGAATGTGAGTTCTGAAGATTTAAATCTCTCACTCAACTCTCCCTTCACCATCAGGAGATTAAAAGGCAAACCTACCTAGAGCTCTTCCACTTGTGAAAAGCGCTCCTGCCTCCTCTCTTAGGCATGGCTGTGCAAATTTCTTTCCAAGGCTTGCAGAAATATCTTTTAACAAAAACTCCAGGTCCTTCCATCAGAAGGCAACTGTGTGCAAAATGCTTTCTGAACGTGCTGGCAGAGCCCATTGCACTCCTGTCACCCATTAGGTTCTTGCCCAGCAGCCCACTGTGGTGGGGCACTGCATCATCCCAGCTAGGTGGGTCCTCAAGTGCCAGGGCTGAGACATATTTCAAAAGCCAAATGAACAAGAGGGATAAAGAGACAGAGATGGGCTCTGTCAGAACCTCATTCTCTGCAGCTTGTTTCCCAGCTGAGTCACATAGTCAGTGTTTGCTCGCCACCAGTTCCTGGGCTCGTGGTTTGCTATCAGGAAAAAATAAAGGAGCCTTCAGTGAGAAACCCTCTATTTCTCCATGTGGATCCTCCATGCCTGAAGCACCCCAAGTCACTTGTGACTTTGGAAACTCTCAGTGAGACTGGTGTGGGCACTTGCACTGTGCTGCTGTGCCATTGCCCTAGCTTGGAGAACACAGCCACCCATGCAGTAGGAGAAGCAGGAAAGGGTGGCACTGGTGCCTTCCCTATGCTGCTCTCAGTATCATGTCAGTTTTAGAGCCTGCAAGGGGATACTTAAATACCCATGCTGATAGCACAAGCAATTACTTCTTTTTTTTTTCCCTTTTTCTTCTAGCTGAAGAGAGTATGAAATGAGATGTAGGTGACATGAGTCAACAAGAGCAAGTGCTCTCAGAAAGCATCGGCATTCAACAACATAGGCACAGCAGCATCCAGTGCACCAGCAGCATCTTCCTGCAGTCCTGCTCTCCAATTAGCCAGGGAAAGCCTTTCCACACCTCACCCTCCCCACGCCATGAGTTATCAGCCTGTTTGCCACTTTGTGGGATGGATGACTGCCAGGGAAGCCCAAATCACGGGGATTCATTCTTGGGAGGTGACCTTAGTCTGTAAGCATGCAGGAGAACAAAGTAACTCATCCCGGGTCCTTTAAAGAGCTCAAGTACAGCCTTAGATGAATAAAGGGCACTAAATGTAAGATAAATAAATCCAGAAAATATTATGTGAAAAGCTACATAGTAACAACAGGAGCACTAGTTAGGATGCATAGCATCAGTCATAGTCTTGTTTTTCTCATTAAAATGAGAATTTCCTTAAAAGTAAGCCAAATTCTCAGTGAGAAGCGAGAGGCAGGTGGGGCACTATACAGGGACCAAAGCTGTAGACTTTGCTATGCAGGAATAGCAGCTTTTCCCTTGCCTCTGATCGCACCTGCTCGACCTTAACATTGCACAAGGTAGTGGAGATTCACCTGATGTCATCTCAGCAGTGATCCGTTTTTAACCAAATTTCACTGGGAATCATCATGGATCATGTTGTGGTGGGGTAAAAAAAAAAAAAAAAGAGACATGGTCCAAGCTAGCCACATCACTGTGGCAAGATTGCTTTTGCTTTAGGAAGACAGCTGCAGCTAGGCAGAGTGAAAAACAGTGGAAAAACAAGTAAGGCACCTTCCCTGGGCTTGTAAGAGCTGAAGTGCAGCTTACTTCCAGAGGGGGCAATTAAACACAACCCCCACACTACCACAGATGCTTGTGCTAGCATCACTGGCCGTTGGATGGAGGAGAGCAGCAGCAAGGAGCCAAGACCATTAGGAAAGTGAAGCTCTCTGCGTATGAGTGCCCCCAGGGGCCCAGCAGCATGGGCAGGAGGTGCTGCTTGCTCCACACTCCACCCGAAAAGACTCGGGGAAAGCTGAATGCAGCTGTCCTTTGTCTTGTTCTTACCTTTGTCACTTTGGGAGCTGTTGGAAAAGCCTGTAAGGTTTTCCCTGAGGAGCCAGGTAGTGCTTCTGCTGGGATTCCTTGCAGGAAAGCATGCTTCTATGTGCCACTCACTTCCAGTGCTCAGGGAATAGCATTTGAGAGCCCCTCATGGGGCTTCATGAGGAGGAAACTGTTTCTTTCCACCCTGATCCAAGCAGCACGATCTGTGTTTAACAGATCCCTGGCTGTGTGCAGCCCTTAAGCTGGCAGAAAATAGAGCTAGTGGAAGCAAGGCAAGGAATCAGATTGACTCCAGACGACCGAACAAATGCCCACACATGCACCCCACCCCACTGATGTTCATGCATGCACCCACAGATGTACGTATATGTGCATGTGCACATACACATGCATGCACATCCCCCCATGCACACAGACACCTGCCCAGGCACCTCACAGAGGCACCCTACTCCTGTTCAATCTGTTCTTAAACCCTAAAGCAGGCGATCCCTGAACACCCACTCAGCAGCCTGCTCCAGTGCATCGCTGGTCTCACCCTCCTTAAATTAAATGCCTTTTTGCTGCATTTATGGGACACTTCTTGACCTGCCTGTTGCAGCCTCATACAGACCCCTCAGGGCAGCCCCAAGCACACACTGAACCCACCCACTGGCCAGGGGTGACACCAGTGGAGTGGCACTCGGGGGTCACACTCTTGATCCTACAAAATGCTCACCAAAACTCATCCGAGCATCCCTGTGCCACATGGTGGAAGTGTGGGCAGGCTGTTGCCTGAAAGACAAGAGCTAGCAAGTAAACCCAAATTTATTGTTAAATTGCTGGATATAAAAATAATCTGTCTCTTGGAAAGCAATTTATTTATGTTTTCAGTACTTGCTTAAATATTAATGCAGGAAATGAAAAAAAAAAGTCCACTTGGAATAGGGCTATCATTGTAGAGATGGATTTTTAAGATTAATGGAAGTAAATTAGACTGACATTTTATTTACGTCCAGCAAAGCTGATGATGGATTTTCTTCATCAGTTGGGCAAATGCCTAAGGTACAGCTTGTGACACTGTTTCTTCCGAGCGATCAGACAGTTTATCAAACGAGAATAAAATTGTTAGGAAACAAAGCAGATTAATGAAGGGAAGATCATTGGATTTATAATGTAAGCAGCAGTATTGCTGGAGCTTAAGAAATAGCTTACTAGATAACTGACCTGTACACGCCTGCAGAAGCGCTGAGTCCCCCCTCCCCAGATCTGCTGCCCTAGCAGTGGCTGCTCCCCAGTTCGCCCCTTCATGGAGGCCTCCGCACTACCTCCCTTCCTCTTCCCTCCCCTTGGGTCTGGGTTTATTTTGTAACTCTCTCATTAGAGCTTGTGAATAAATTATTTCCTCCCCATTAAAAACCCCTTAGACTGGAACAGCTTTGGGAACGATAACCTTGACTTCATGTCTGCGCAGCAATAACAGTTTCTGCAGCCTAATTTGGCAATTTTGGCTGCTCTTACAGGGGTGATAATCATGTCAATAACAACAACAAAAACATACAGGACTTCTGGTCTTTTAATCCTTTGGAAAAAATCTCCCAGCATTAGCAGTTTATGGATCCCATATGGCTCCTATAAGCAATTGCTTTTGGAATTATAATTAGCTGTCAAATAAGGCAAATCCGGGAAAGGGGAAATATCCCCTGGGGAAAAGGGAATACTCCTTGCCATGGTGGAGGGGCAGTGTTTGTGGGCATCCGAGGTCTCTGGCCCCCACGGGCATGTGCTCAGGTTTTCAAGACTGAAAAGGGAGATTTTGGGTGCCAGGATGACTAAGAAACACCAGTTTAACCAGTGCCGTGAATGTCGGTCTCCGAGTGCTGTCTCCAGCAGGTGGCATTGGCTTGACAAATTGTCCTTTCCCTACGCTTGCCAAGAGAGTCTTAAAAGCTTCATCTCTGGACTAGCAAATTTGAAGCTGCTAGAGCATCTTTAATTTCCTAATTCCCTTGGAGCCCAATCCATCCAGCTGTACTTCATTTCCCTCCACCACCACCTTTTTCCTTCTGTTACCAGCTTTTTCAAATTAAAATCTGGATTTGCAGAAGCATCATGCTGCTGCAGGCTGTGGCCATCAGGAAGCAAGATGGAGCAGGACAGCCACATGGAGGATGAGACACTGCAGCAACTGGGGCTCTACCCACCTAAGCATGGACTCAGGCACTTGGTAGCCACAGGAGAAAGCAACCATTCCTCCCTGCATGGTGCTTAAAACTCAGTATACCTGTGCAGAGGTGCAGGAATGGCTCTTACTATTTCAAAACCTATTCCAGGGACAACTGTGGGGATCAGTGTAGAAGTCCTGAAGTTTAGGAGTTCTCAGGAGTATTGATGATCCTATCAGAATAGCAGCCTCCAGATATATCCAAAAACTACCCAAAATAGCTCTAGAGGATGAGGTCTCAAACTTGACCATCATGCCTACTCATACACGCTGTCCCTCTTCTTCCTGCAGCACAGAGTGCCACGAGCATCATGGGTTTAGTCCCTCCAATCCTGCAAATTCAAAGTAATTCCCAAAATTCTCCAAACCGGGCACCATAAATGAAGTTGCTGTGAGGCTTTGACAAGGTGGATGGCATCTGAGTGTGGACAAGCATTTCTCTCTGGGGTCACCCAGGCATTTGTTTTCCTCTGGTCAATCAGCAGTTGCAGGGTTATGCTTGCCTGCATCTCAGCGCTCTGCAAGAGGCATCTTCATGCCTCTTTCTCTACTGAAGATCTAAAATGGTAATCAGGTTTCCAAGAATAAATCTTCTAGAGCTATTTTGGATACCTTGTGTTTTGGTAGAATTGTTTCTGCTCCCAAGCACTCTAGGACTTTTTGAATAGGCCCCGCAGTTGTCCCTAGGCTGGATATTAAAATTACATGGCTCTTATTGCTGTGTGCTGACAGCCAGCAGATAACTGAGATCCAGCCATTCTTTGAAATCCACTGGTCTGTAAACAAAGTGAGCAACCTTTCCTAAACAGGAGGAGTTTTTGCCTCCCCAGGTCGCCTCCGTGTGGTCCTTGGGGATTTCTGTGTTGTTGAGGTTTCTTGCACCTAGCACATGGGGGCTCCTCCCCTGGCGATCCCCCAGTGCTGGCCAGAGGGCAGGATGGTGCTTGTGCCCCTGTACACAGGGTGGTTAGACGGTGCATGTGCTTCCACCTCCTGTCTGCACCTTGGGTTTGGATGCCATGTGAGGGTTTTTCCCTGCCAAGTTCCTGGCCAAGTTCCAGTTTAGGCAATCAGATGTAGTGTTTTACCTCCTTCTGGGATGGGAAGCTGTCATTTATGATGTCTGGGCATCGTCAGGCAGAAGGGGCGCTCATGGTGTCCCTGTGATGAGCGTGCTGCAGTAGAGGTGAGGAGCAGCGATGTCAGGTCTTTTCTTCAAGCCTGTGAGTTTTCTTGACAAATACCAGAAGCTAATATTTCAGTCCACAGGGGTGCTAACTAAAGGTCAGGGCTGCCTGACCTTTCCTCAGCTTTCTGGACGTGACAGCTTGTGGTGATGGCTTTAGAAAGCACCTGAAAGTGGTTAAGATTTTTCACACTAGATACTTAGCTGTGGGAAAGCAAAGAGAAACCTCCAGGGATGGTTCAGTCTCATCCAGCCGGATGAATACAGGGGGTTCCATATCAGGTATAGGGAAGACCCCACAGAAAATGTGAATCCCAGCTCTGCATAGAAACAGAATGGGACACTCCCACACAGAGTGTGTCTTCCTGGGGGATGAACACAGCATGATGGTGCTACTGGCTAAGATCTTTGGAACAGCAGATGTGTGACTGCCTCTTCTGGTCCTTTTTGGGTGAGTTTTGCTCCACTGGATGTCAGTTTTGGCCATATCCAAGCAGGAATGGGGTGTTTATTTCAGGAGAAGGCTAGCAGATGTAGTGGTGCAGCCTACACTGAAAGTGTTGCCATGTTTTAGGTGGTGTTTGATTTTAATTTCTCACTCTGTATCCAAAGGGTCTCTAAGAAAAGCCTGTTATATCTTAGGTCTGTTTATGTACATAAACAATCTGGGGTTCATTGCCTTGACCTTTCCTGAAACAAGTTCTTGGCCTAGCTGAGTTAAATCTTGAAAAAAGGGAATCTATTAAGCTGAGCAACAGATCTGAACTCCTAGGAAGTGCATCTGGATGCCAACAGGATACCAGGAATCTGAGATTTGCCACAAAAGGGACAAATCTAATGTTTCTTGTTCAGCTCACCAGGGTTTGCCAGTTCTGTTCCTTTCCCACAGTAAATGGTCTGGAAGAAGGGAAGTGGTGATTAGACTCAATTTAAGGTGATTCGGTGTGATTTTCTTTGATTTGGAGCGAGGAGGAAGAGGTGGTGTAAAATGTATGCACAGAAAGGACAGGTTAGGTCAGTTACTTCTTGCTTACTTCTTTTGAGCGTGAAACCTGGCATCACATTCAAAGACCCGTCATTAGGTGTACAGAAAGAGTTCATCCTGGCCATTTGAGTCAAATTTGAAAGCTAGGGCTGCAGACATCAGAGTTCTCTTTTTCATCTCTGCTTCTACTGTAGACCAGAGCAATTTGCTGAGTAGATGCTCAGAAGCTGCTTGTCACGCCTGGCCAGTGACTTCTAACTGGTGCTGCCTGGGCCCTGTACTGCTGACAAGTGTACTGCACACTCTTGAAAGCTATTCCATCCCTTTCCCCAACCCTGCCCCCAGCCCTGCATCCTTGCCATCCTCAGCTGTAGGGTAAACGGGGCCTTGGGCCCTCCAAATGGCTGCGATTCAGCTGGAGGCTTAAGATGGGATAGCTTGCACTGCTTCTTCCTCACCTCCAGTAAAAGACATTAAGGTCTCCAGGACCTTTAGCTACCCTAACTGATCTCAGAAAGTTAATTGTGTAGACAAAGTCCCATAGCACATGGGGAGAGGAACCGCAGAAGCCATCCATGTTGGCACAGGGAAACTATTCACTGCCATGGGCAGTTGGGAAGCCCTGCAGGGTGCTGCATCTGGTTGCAAAGGGCAAGCAGCCCTCACTATCTCCACCCCACCGCAGAGGCCTGAGAAAGGACCTTCCCTGCAGACATAAGTTTGTGATCTCAGTTTAGCTCCTTACAGGGAGGAACTATATTGAGGGTCACCCATGCCAGGCACTTCTGTTGTGCCTTCAGCTTCTAGCTAGCCCTGGCACTAAGAAAAGTGGTTTCTGTGGTGGGGCTGAGCAAAAGCACACCCACCAAATCCAGCTAGTTCTTTACTGGCATAGTAAACAGCAGGGGAGAAGCCAGTGCTTGCTGTCCCCACCCAGCTGCTGGGCACTGCAAGCACTGGGCTGGAGAGTATTCAGGGCTGATTTCAACACCAAATCCTGCCTGTTCTTCCCACCAGATGGATGGTTTCAGAGTAGAGCTGGTGGATGAAATGAGGATGAAAGGGCTGATGCTGGTCAATTAAGGAGGCTGTGCCTATAGAAAAGTGCTAGCAAGTGGTCTCAGTGTTCCTGGCTCATGGGTGAGGCTATGGGAGCTGGCCAGGCATAGACATCTCACCTCTTCCATGCCAGAAACAGCAAGAAAGCCATTGCTTGTACAGCACAACGGGGCTCCAGCACTGAGCTGAGAGGAGACTTTGGGGAGGGTCGGTGCAGGTCGCCTTGGTAGAACAAGACCAGCTTACCCGTCCAGCCACTTTGCTGTGGTCCCAAGGTTTAGAAAGCAGCTTCAGGAAACCCTTGGGCTGCTATTCCACAGCTCTGTTGTTATTTGTGGACAAATCAAACATGGATGGTCCTGAGCAAACAGTGTTTAAGACTTCAGAGACTCAAGCTCAGGACAGCTGAGAGGAACTACCAGGCAAGAGATGTATCCTCTGTCATTGGCCTTGACTCAGACAGAAATTTAGGCTGAGGCAGGCAACAACTGTGGAGGGGTGAAATTAGCCAGCATGATCTTGTCTGGGGTTTTACAGAGTGAGGAGACAACTCATGGGGGAGACAAGGTCCACTCTGCCTGCTGAGCTACCCCTCTGGACCAGTCCTGCTCACAGGAGTGGTTTGGGGCATAAGGCACCACCAGTCCCTGTGTCACCAAAGTCCCTCATAGGCTCTGTGGAGGTGCCAGTACTGTGTGGGAATGGAGTACTTCAGCTGCACCCAAATAAGACTTTTGATAGCAGCAATAAGGTGATATTTGTCCTGCTTTCTCCCTCTGCAAAGGTGGGATTAGGACATCAGAAAGTCCTGCTGCTTAATCTCACTTTGAAGGAACTTGGAGAATGAAAGAAAAGAAAGAAGAGAGCAGAACAGAGCACCAAGAGTGAGCAGCCTGTGTGAGAAGATGTGTAGAACACGCTAGGGTGCTATGTCTGAGCTTATCATTTGTGATCTTGAGGTGTGCTCAGGGACTCAATCATCCCTGGTGAAAGCTGGTGTATTTAGCACAAGATAAGAAACCTGAGTCAAAGGCCTCCACTGTGGTCCCTGCAGTGATGAGACTTCTCTCTCCATTGCCAGGTAAACCATAGTTTTGTGCCTCACCTGTGGCCAAAATTACATTACCCTGACTGTAGGCTCTGACACTCTGACCTTGGCAGGACCAGGAGGTGTGGCATCCACCTCCCTTGCTGCTGGGTTGTTGGAAACCAGCCTCTATGTGTCTGCGCCACACAGATGCACCCAACCCCAAGCCAAGCAGTCCTGACTCTAAAGGGGAGTCTAATCACTCAGCCTTGCACAGGGGCTTTGCCACAACCCCATGCTCTGGGTCACCACCAGTTATCATTTCAGGTGCTGGCACATCCCTGTATGAGGCCTCTTTTTCTATACCCTGCTGCTGTGGTGCACAGCAAGCACCTTGCACACACCAGGGATGTTCAGAGATGGCTGGGGAGAGCTGACTGATACGTGAGGAGTGCTGTGCTGGTGGAAGAGGCCAGAACTCTGTGCCTGTGCAGGGGCACCATATCAACTGCAGTCTCTTCCCTGCCTTTATTTCTCCTCGTCTTCCAGAAATGGGAAACAGGCAACACATGTGGGAGTTTTTTCTGCTTCAGCTGGGCATGAATTTTTCAACCCTGATACACAGTTCAAAACACGTGTACTTCTGTGCCAGCAGAACCTGAATGGGCAGCTTGGCTTTGCTCTCCCAGGCTCCACTCCAGGCTGGCCCCAGGCTGCATGGAGGGAAAAGCTGCTCAGTCCGTCACTGCCTCTCCCACCTCATGATGCTCTTGTACATGTCCTTCTAGAAGAATCTCATCTTTCCAATGTGTTTTGGTTGCTCTCAGTAGATACTGCCTTTTTAATGTTTGCAGTGTTATCACCTCCCTGCCCCTGTGTGCCAGAGCTGCACGCTCTGCAAAGCAGCCAGGCACTGTCTATTTCAATTGCTTTTACCCACCTCTTTGCCTGCCCTCACCTTAGCTTTAGGGGATGTGGGGCAGTGGAAAGCCTGGAAATAGGGAACATTTGCATGCTGAGAAGCAGAGGCAGAGGGGAAAGCAGGTACCTGCTGGGCTGGTGGATTCAATCCCTGGCATGGGGGAGTGGAGGTGTCAGTGTGAGCACCTGCAATGGACATGGGCAATAAAGTAATTTCTCTGTCTTTGCAGAGCTACGGCCTTGAAGTTTGCTTCTTTTATTCTGTAGAGGCCACTGTCTGAAAAAAAAACATATGCCATCCATTCACTGTGCCTTGTAAATCAGATTTTAATCATCCTGCTGAGAGGGCTGTCTCCTGCTGCGTGCTGCAAACTAGGTATGCAGGAGTTACTCTGCAAAATTTGAATCTGTGAGATAGGTTAGTGATGAGGGGTCCAGCTTCATACTGAGGAGGCTGAAGTTCAATTTCTCCCCTTCTCACAGATATCCTGGCTGATGCTGGAAAGTGGCTTAGGCCATGCCTACATTAACCAGGTAAGTGCAGATCTAGTTTTCAACACCTGACTGATCTCTCTCGCTAGTGTGCTCACACCGCAGCATGTCCTCATTCAGCATGGACAAGGGGGCAAGGACACCTTTGAGCTGAGACAGAGGGACATCCAAGATCTGCTTTTGCTCCATGAAAAGCAAAGCAACAGATTGCAGACATTTTGGCACTGGTGTTGCCATCTTCTCTGGCACTGCCTATGGGCTGATTTGCACCAGCTACGGGGCTTGCTCAGTGGATAACTCACTTGTTTCAAGAGCTGCTGGGTGCTGAGGCATCTCATGAGCAACATCTGGAACTAAGGGCATCAAAGGAAGTCTATAAAAATGTGCTAGCATGGCACACAGCAAGTCCATGCATTTCAATCAAAGTAAAATCCTGGGGCAAAACATACACTTCTATCCAGGTCCTATTAGTCTTCCTTACTCCCATTCTTCCACCAAAATCCTTATTCTCGACCCAGATGCTCAGTCCAGCCTCAGTTACAAGCATGCCAGGACTACGGTGTCACAACTATTTCCATGTGTATGGTGTCTGGAGGACATTGGGGCCATCAGAGAGCTGCCCCTGGGTGCTTCCCAGGAGTGTTGGTATTAGACCGGTGTAACGCTGCTGGGTGCAGCTAGCTGTGTGCTCACCCAGCAGTACTATGCAATGGGTGCTGCCAGGATGTACTGTGCAGTGTGAGGTCCCAGAGCTCAGCCTCCCTTCAGAGGCACAGGGGTCCCACCACCCCCCCCAGGTTATCTGGCAGGCCAGACTCACACTTCTCTTGGCATGGGGACAGCAGTCCCTACCTGGCCTCGGGGCTGTCACTGAGCTCAGTGGTCCAGCCAGGGTCCCTACAGGCTGGTAGAGGTGGAGATGCCAGAGGTGGAGGCAGTGTGCTGGAGGGAGACAATGAGCAGCAACCAGCCTCTGCTCTGCCTCTTCTTAGCTAGCATGGGCTAAAGGGCCACTGGGCCCTTAGCAAAGGAGAAGGAAAAGCTGGTGGCCTGGGATCCAAAGCCAGAAGGCTTTCACAGGGTTTGCTGAGTCAAACAGAGGGAGGTTTTCCTTAGGAGGTCTGATCTCTGTCTGTAGCTGAAAGCACAGAGCAATCTCACAGCAGAGATGGCCAGCACAAACTCAGCACAACCTGACTGGAGCACAGGAAGCCATCACCAAGGCTGTCTTTGTCCTGCCTGACTCCATGAGATCCCTTGCTCATGGCCCTTTTCACAAGCACCATGAATTCTGTCTTCTTCCTCCTTCTACAAAGGAAGAGAACTTCAAGATTAAACTGTGCAGAGAAATAAAAAAATCATAGGTCCCTTGAGACACAAAGTACAGTTGCAACCAACCACATGAGTGAGGAAACAGCTTTTCTAGATGTGGGGGAGCTTTGGCAGGTAGGAAAATATTTCTCAGCTGAAAACTCTCCCTCAGGTTTGGATTAATAGCTTGGCTCTGGCTTCATCCCTCCTATAACAAATACATTTTAAAACATAGCTAGCATGAGAGAATATCTGCTAGATGTCTTTTTAATGCTGTTGGGTTTTTATTTCTGTAGAGCATTCTGCTTTTAAAAGCTCTGTGTATCTTCACCGCTCATTTTTCTTGGATGTTACAGAGATGCCTATACTGAGCACGTGCAGACAACTAAGTTTTCATGTTGCTATTAATGTGACAACATACTAAGATATATGTGATAAAAAGAACAAGGCAAGCTGTTCCTAGCAAACAATTTATTTCTGCTTCTGAATTATGCAAGAGGAAACTTAGAGATATCTCTTTCTTTTAACATAGTTAGCTATTAGTCAAAATCATTTGGCAGTCCACGTGACCATATTCCACCCTGCTGCTGGTCGTCCTGCAAGGCAACCCCCTTCCACCTGCGTCCACAGCTCCTTGGCCACCATGCCTGCCAGGCGGCTTATCCTGACTGTCACCTTTGCCCAAGGAGACAGACGTTTGCAAGGATTTTGTCTGAAGACATTCCCATGCTTTTGGGATCCTTTCCTGCTCGGGGAGGGCCCTGTGCTGGGATTAAGCCACTGTTGTGTTGGAGTTACTAAACAAGAACTTGTTATATCCTTTGCACTTCTCTTGAAATACTAAACAAAAGACGTTCTCTTCAAAGGTAAAGGAGCAGCTAATAAAACACTCACGAACTCTGCCTCTCGACTCCAACAAAATACCAGCAGGACGATGCCAAAGCGGTCCTTAAATCCGAGCATTAAACTCAACGTCAAAATGCTGACCCCTAAACATGAGAAGAATATCACTGTTTTCTCATTTTGCCTGGGAAGAGTTGGGGTTTGGAGGGCTTACTCCTTTCCCTTTTGCCATCAGGTGGATCAAAATGTTTCACCTAAAACCTGCTAGTTAAAAATCAGGCCTTTGATCTCCTGCAGCGAAGTCATCAGGCAGGTCTGAGCCCCAGGTGTGGCATGGGTTTGGAGAACCTTTCTCTACATTTTAGCAATACAGGGGCACAACACAGTGCCTGCTCCACAATTTGTTCTACAGTCCCCACATATGAAACTGTCTCATGTGTAGCCCTTGCTATACATCATACGCTCTCTCAAGATGGGATGAAAGAAAGCAAAGACAGAGAATGCTGCACATGCAGCTCCTCTGGAATAATCCTCTTGCGTGGCAGAGGTTCTCTCTGAACAGAGAGCCTGAAATTCACACCTTGAGGAAGAAATGACTCTGATAAATGGTGAGGAGTGAGTCTGGCACACCCACAGGACTCACTGATCACGCTGCTTCACAGACCTTTGACTTGGCAGGCAAACAGCAGGAGAGAACAGGGAAACTGCCACTAAATGCAGAGAGGCTTGTAATACCAAGACTGAACTTTAATTCCATTTTTGAGGTGACAGCTGATACACCAGTCCCAGTCTGGACCTGGCAAAGCTTGGTTTTACACTGTGGCGGGTTCCTGGCATGCAGCTGGGATTTAGCCCAGGACTATCGCTCCCAGGTGGTCATGAAGTTGGCTCAGAAGGATGGGGAAGGGCAGGATATGTATTGTGCTCAGCTGGGGTACACACACCATTTTGCACAGTGGAAAGGAGAGCATGCACATTGTCTGACCACGCATGACTGCGAGTTCATGGTTTCTTGATTCTCCTTTGCTTGAGCTCACAGCCAACTTGCTTGGTTTGGTCAAAGGAAGCAGAGGAGCTGCTTGGCAGAAGCCCAGTCCCAAAGCTAGGAGTAGCTCATCCTACTCTCCCTGGATGCTTGAGCATCTGAAACATGAAGCCTGGTCTCCTAAAGATCTCCAAGGGCATCTCTCCCAGAGCCTCTTCCCCAGGCCGATTCTCCTTTTTTGCCTCTATCTCATGGCAGCCTCCTTGATCTTTCCCCCTGATTGCTGCTGCTCTGCTGGAACAATGGGGGCACCTGATGAGAGCTGGCAAGATGTACACAAGTCTGAAAGCCAGAGAGAAACAAGCAAATTCTGATGGCTTGGGATCATCTGGAACCAATGCATCAAGTCTGCTGAGGAGAAAAGAGCTTAGAGCTCAAGGACAAGGTGGCCCAGGGGTCTTGACAGTATACACAAGGTAAAAACCACTCCTGTGTGCCAGTCCCCTACCCTTTTCCAGCCTTGGCCCTGGTGTCACAACAGATGAAGCTCAGATAATTGGAAAACAAAGTGATCCCCCCTTGCAGCAGCATTTTCCTTTGAAGCCTTGCCATTGCATGTGGGCTCCCAGGCTGCTGGGGTTTGAGTTGCCACCTTAGCCAAACTGAGAAATTAATTACCCCAAGCCACACATGCAAGTAAATGACAGGCATCCCACACTTGGCAATGCCTGGTCTCGAGTGACTGAGTCAACGTGAGCAAAGCAGCCTGGAGTCTCATTGCTTGGCATGCTGCAGGACTGTGTCTTTCAGCCGGCAGGATGTTAAGGCAAACACTGTACCCTGATGTCTGAAATACTTGGTAGCTGGAGAGCTGGGCTGGGGTAGCAGCAGATGCACATCAGGTAGATGCTTCTGCTAGAGGTACCAGTGTGGTTACTTAAACTTTTTAAATGGAAATAGACATAAACTATTCAAATGAATGGCACTGGTTTTATGCTTCTTGTTACCTCTGCTTCAATCTTCTGCTTTACAGCTAGTTTGCAGATAGTGTTGGGGGGAGATGCGTGGCTGGATAAATAAATCAAGTATTAAAGCTTTCTGGAATGAGGAGAAGTGGTCATCACTCACTAAAAGGCTGGAATGAAGGAGGTGAAGACGTTGTTCAAGACAACTTGCACAGCTCCACACCATGCCCATATGGTGGTAGCTATGTCAGGCTAAACAAAATACAGGGAGAGATGCCTCCAGCCAGCCCAGCCCCAGCTGTACCCAGCTCAGACAGAGACTCAGGGTGCTGCAGGGTAGGCAGCCAACAGCCCCCACTCCTCTCTGCCTCTGGGCAGCTTGTCCTGCAGCAGGGCTGGGGGAGCCAGTGGGCAGCAGGCACAACTTCACACTCACCCAAGCATGCAGTGTCTGCCTGCTGGGAAGGCACTGCCACCCTACAAGGAGCCCATGGGGACTCCTGGCGTGAACAGTCCTCAGATGCAAGCAGACCTACCCCATCGGAGTGCACATAGTAGCTGCCATCCTGGTATCCATTCATGAATTGCAACAGAGACCCAGCAAGTTTTTTCTGGGTGGATTGAAGAAGCAGGAGGAACTGACTCATCACGGAAATGTCATATCGGTAGAAACGTCCCCAGGAAAACACAGTGGGAAATACGTGGGAAACATATGCAGTTGGAAAACGACATTGCTGCTGGGGACGGTACGCCTGCAGACTGTCCCACCTCCATCCGCCTTACCTTCATGATGGCCAAGCTGGAGAAAGTGACTGCTACTGCTAGAGACCAGAATCACATCAAAGCAAGGAAGGGCAAAGGAGCATGGAGTCTCTAGGACAGAGAAGAGAGATGCTAAACCGAGTGTGTTCACCTGGGGGTGCTGCATTATGCATAGAGGGACACCCAGGAAGGTAAATCAGGCAGTTTGAGTCATCTGTTTGAACAAACACCAAAGTGAAACTCAATTAAACAATAAAGGGAACACATTTTCAAATGGCAGGACTAAGCAGCATTTCAAGGAGATGACTGCTGGCAAGTTATTTGGAGCAAACAGGAGGGTATTCAGTTTATCCGTTTGAATGGGCCAACAATTAAATTAGTAATCGGCATGTTCTGAAAGGACAATTTGAGAGGGTGACAAGGAGGGCTAAGCCCTCAGTCAGTGTAAATTTGCAAGCCCTGTGCTAGCAAAGGGTTTGGCTCAAGCCCGCTTGGGGGGATATATTGGGGAGATAACTTCTTTTACATAAGGATGGTGATGTGCCTCACACACAAGCAGATGGTGATGCTTCTCAAACCACCCACAGCACACATGGACTGTCAGTCATCACAGTGAAAGTCATTCCAAGAATGTGCCTACCCCAGGTCCAGCAGGGGAAAATTAAGTGCTGTTTTATCCACTAAACCTACCCTGCCTTACACTGCACAGACACCAGAAGCAAAAATATTGTAGAAATAAGTTTGCTATTTATACTCAGCAGATGAGATGTACCAATAAAACTGGTTACCATTTTGTTTAATATAAAATAAATTATGTTGTGCTTATAGAGTTCCTTTCACATACAGATCCCAGAGAGAAACAACTGACTTTTTGCCCTAAAGAGGAAGAAGGCTTGGGTCAGAGCCCTTGCCAGCCCATCTGCAGTAAATGTGTCTCTGTCTCAGATCAGCCTGTGGGTTCTCGAAATAAATAATTTCCTAAGAGTCTTAATTTAATTTGCATCCTGTTAGGTGCTGATGTTTCGGGACAAACTATCCACAGATCCTGGAGTGGTGGGTGTGCAAAGCCTTAGTGCTAGGGGCAAAAAAGTGGCCTGAAATGGAAGAAAAAAAAATCAACAGCTTTGAAAAATATTCCTGTCATATTTAGTTGTTTAACAACTTAGTTGTTAAAGGCTGAGGTGATGAAGCCAAAAAAGACATTTTGTGTTACTTCTTACCAAAATCTTCTAAGAAACAGTTTGGTTTCTCCTACAAACATATTTCCTCATCTGTCTTTCAAAAGGTTTGGTTTTCCTTTTTATTTTTCTTCCCTCTGCAGTAGCTCTTAAAAGTCTCTAATTATAACTCTTAAGAATTATTATTTCCTTAAGAAAACGACCTGTCCAAAAGAATCAGAGGAAGGGAGAGGAATGAGACAGAAAAATCTCAGTTTGAATTCTGCAAAACAAAATATTTTGATTAAATATCTCCAGTCACTTTCTGGATGTCTAAAAGCCACACCAGGTCTGGAATGTAGCTGGCCCCTCACTGCCTACTCCTAGCACCACAGGCAGTGTTGTGTTAGAAGAAACCAAAAGCTGGAGAAATCCATAAGGCTGGTAAGAAAAAGTGCAATAATTTTGAAAAAAAATCTAGGCAGCAATAATTTATGGCAGGTATGGGTTTTTCTGGAGGATGTTTAGGATTCTGCATGCTTGTTAAGGGCTGACTACACTGCATAAGTGTTGGAGCATCTCTGACTGGTGAGAAGATGATCACCTGATGCACAACAATGCACCTCAGTGGTTGCACAGAGGGAAACTGGGAGGAGCCAGGTTACACCTATATGAGAACATCACTCACAGGGGACTGGCAGGCTCACCACTTCTTGCTTGGCCAAAAGCTCAGTGATGCTTTTGTGCTGCACCCAGCCAAGGGACCAAGCTCAGGACACCTACCTCTGAGCCACTCTCCATCATGTGGAGGACAATTCCTGCTTGAAACAAGGATTTAAAAGTCACGCAGAGAATGCTGATAGTTGCGTAGTGGGACACAGGCTATCTCAAAAATGCTATATTATCATATACCTATAAAACACAAGAAAAAGTAGGATTTCATTATTATTTCCCAGCGTGTTAGGTTCCTGAAAAGCTGGCAAACAAGTACTCTACAATTTTTCCAATGTGACCTCCCACAGGTGATCATGCCAGATACCACTTGCCAGGCTGCTTGGAAAAAGTCTGTCCCACGACTTGATCTGACTCGGTGGCTTTTCAGCCCTCAGTCTGCATTACTCTAACCTGCTCCCCACTTTTCCAGTCTACACCTCCAGAGCAACCGGTCTTCCAATGTGAGTAGTGGTCTATATAAGACAAGTGTCATCTAAGTCTCAACTCTTCACAGACCTGGTGGCATCATGTCCAAGCCAGATTGGACTTGAGCCTCTTCAGAAATGTTTCTGTTCTTAGATATGGCTTTTTGGGGCAAGTCTGGGCTATGAGCAATGAAAAGGAACAGTAGTGTCAATTACTCTGGCTTCATCAAAGTCACTATCACACTTGAGCAGTCCTGCCCTGGAGGGATCTGGTTTACTGTACAACCTGCAGCTCCAGCTCCAACACCTCACTCTTGCAAGCTGGTAAGTGCTCCATTCGGTTGTTCATTACCCTTGTACATGTCATTAAGCAACCCTCCCACGGCAGCTTGCTGGTCCTTGCACTTTGCCTAATTAAAAGAAGGTATGAAACTGCAGCCAGAGGAAATCCTCCTAGATGTTCCACCTCTGTAAGTACAGTCAAGCTCAGCAGCAGTGAGTTTGAGACCAGCCTGCTATTAGGATCCAGCACTGCCCCCACAGACAGGATTAAATCCCACCAATTTATGTTCTTCCAGGACAGCGGGACCAGACAGCACCATAGAGCTTAATATATTTGCTTTGGGAGCAAGACCAAACGGTGCAATGGTGGAAGATGTAAGTTTCTTGCACAACACAACTTGTCAAAGAAGCCCTGTAAGGTTGCCTGAGGAATGAGCTGATTTAGAAACACAGATGCACGTCAGCCCTTGTGCATGGAGAGCCTGCATATTACAGGATGAAACTTCAAGCAATGCCAGGCAAGCATTCCTTCTGATCAATTAACAAGTGGTATGGACAGAGAAAAATCCCAAAGGGTTTTATTGAAAAGTGAAGGTTGGAGGCTATCTAAGAGGATATTTGTGTGAAGCCTGGGGGACAGGGGAGGATCAAGGATGAAAAATGGAATGGTCCTGCAAAACACTAATGAGTTACTAAAAGGTAAGAAAATTCACTACAAGAAGATGCCAGCACTCTAAAGCAGTTCTTGCAGTAGTACAAGTCAACATGACATTACTGTGCCAAATTGTGACGGCTCCAGGCTGGGCCACGTACTCTTAGTGCAGCGTGCTCCAGCAGAGGAGAAATTCAGGTCCCGTACAGACATTGTTGCACTGGGCGGGTGTTGAAGGCAAACAGCAACATCACTGGCACAACTTCAGTGTTCAGCTATGTCAGAAATTGAAAAGGAAAAATCCTTGCTTCCACCTCTTAAAGTGCTCATAGCACTGATGAGGAAGACAGAACCTAAATGCACATTTTTAGAAAGCACATTTTATTATCTCAGGAAAAAGTGCATCTCTGAATGAAGACACTCCTTCATGCTACGGTTAAGAGCATGGAAACCCACATAGATAGTAACTCATTGCTCTGTAGGTGATTTTGTTGATTAGAATCATTAGGATACGAGAAGAAATTGTTTATGTGCTGTAACCAATCTGCAAATATAAGAAAATCTGCAATCATATACATCTGATCATAAGTGAAAAGGGATGCTCTACAAATTGTGGAGAAAGGATTGCTACAAAAGGCACTGAGAAAGGCAGGCAGGGAAGCAACACACAGACCAATACCCCACCCAAGATGAATGGTGGTTACAACACAGGCAGCTCACGCACCCAAAGAAAATTACTTCTGAGAACTGATGCAAAAGGGGCACTCACTAAATTTCAGCCTTCTGAAGACTCACTCAGTACCAGCTTTGTAGGGTGCCAACATTACAATCCTTATAACAGCCACCAGGAAGATAGCCACTGGCCACAGGGCGATCTTCAACCTCAACGGATGTGGGGATGCGAGGTTGCTCTAAAGCTCTTCTGTGAGTGGGAGCTAATCAGCCAGTGAGATCCTGAACAGCCTGCTCTCAGATCAGTCATCTCCTTACGAAATTTTTCTGATGCATGTGGCATTTGATGTGCAGCCATGTGGAGACTTTGGGGCACAGCTCAGATATTGACTTCAGTGAGAAGCCCATTTTGTTCTAAGAGAACAATGGAAGTGTCCACGAACCTATTTAAAATATCAAGGCAAAAATTATTAGTTAGCAAGGTTGCAATAACAATGCAAACACAGACTTTGGGATTGTTGCTCTTTTCACCCCCTTTAAATCATAAATGTTGAAAACAAAGTGAGATGCAATGAAAATGAATATACAGAAGTAGCACTTGTCTGAAGGTTCAGTGTTGTTCTACAGTGTTACACTCATTTTTCAACCATCCTGTTTTTTGCCTGCTTTGTACAGTAATGTCTTTCTCCCTTTTTCTCTAGAACTCATACTCTTTCCTTGAAACACTCATCTATCAGCTCATCACTCAGAAAGCAAGACACTTACCCTACTGTTCGAACATCCATCCAGTCCTGGGGAAGATGCTGGGGACCAGAGAGGGAGAGAAGAAACCACTTTTTCCTGTTGCTTTAATGCTGGTTATAAACTACGGAGGACGCTAATAATTATCAGGTGCTAAACAGCTCACACTCTTGCCCCTTTTTACCTTTCTTCCCCAAGAGCTGTACTTTTGACAGAGCTGTTTTTCAAAGACAGTGTCATTTAGGGTCTCCAGCTAAAGAACTGTTAGGGTCAGGTCCTAGGTAGTCAGTGTGTTACCCCAGTAACAAAGCCAGATTCTGATCCCAGGGAAAATGTGTCATTTTAGAGTAAATTACTCCCCTTGGTGAAGCAACAGAGCTGTGAGTGTCATCAGCCCCTTCTCTGTCACATTCTGTGTCCAGCCCAATGCCATGGCACCTACCTACCCATACCCTGCCTGACTCGGCTTCCTCCCACCAACATCCAGGAAATCCTGTTTTCAGAAAGCTTTCCTCTGTGACCATCTGCCTACTATTTAGCAAAGCATGTCCTGCTAGAGGCTATTATTAACAGATTATTCTGATCAAACACCAAAAATACGATTTTCTTGAGCGAAACGTTGTAAGTGCAATCTCTCCCCATTGCCTGTTCCAAACCATCCCCTTCCTCTCCCACAGACCTGTACATGTCACAAAATTAAAACATCTTAACACACAGTAAATTATTTTATTCACTCCGTCCCTCCATCCCTTCTACCTATTTGCTTCTCCAGTCTCTTACCATTGGCATACAGTGAAATCTCCTTTTAAACATCGGGCTGACACTGTAGGCTCATTCTCTTCAGCCAAAATATGAAAAATAAAAAGCTACCCATACACACATTTTATCACAGCAATAGAGAAATCTATCACAGTAACGTCTGACAAATAAAAAAAGGCCCCCAAAAATGTATCAGGTATGTTTACAGCAGTTTAATGAAGGCTCTTGTACCAAATCTTGAACACAAAGTTACAGCCAAAATTACTGAAAGAAATAACATACAAAGAAAAAGCTGATGAGAATTGCCCACCTAGTCATGGAATCGACCATGGTTTACCCCTGTGCTTAAATACTCGCTCTACAACAGAAATGAATTTAAATCGTGACCAAGATACACAAAATTTCCTTCCATTCTATTTTTAATTACATGTATCCAGTTAAACTCTGGAAGTTACTCTGAAGAACACAAAGGCTTCTTTTTTAAACACTCAAAGGGAATAAATACCTCTTAAATACATGTGGAGTGCAGTAAAATGGACACTTAGGTGCTGGTACAGTCTAGTCCTCTTCAGCCCTCTACAAACTACAAGACAAGAAGTTTTAAACCATAGACGGAGAGGAGAGCAAGGTGGAGCTGTACAGGTAGCACAGCTGGTTATGTACTACATAACAGCACATCTGCAAAAGGTCCCAGGAGATTTTTGTTGAAGATGCAGCGTATCCACACCAGGTATATTGTGAAGGGCTTAATGTTTTCTGAAAAGGTGTGATTCTGATGGGACAATATATAAGGCATGTAAGTGTTTTCCCCTTGCTCTTGTATCCAGACTTCATATTTCACTTCTCTGACCTTGAGATACTTCAGGTTCCAGGGAATCTGCCAGGACACAGCAAGTTTAGCTTCGCTCGTGCCTTGGACAGAGGCTTGACACTTGGCATCCCTCACTTTGCCAGGGTAGAGGCTGCTAGACCACTTCTGCTTCTTGGGTCTGGGCTTAGACTTCAGACTTTGCCTGATCACATGGATGAGAGAAGGGATGTTCACCTTCGTGTCCTGGTAGGCACGAAACAGCCACTCGGGATTGCGGCAGCAGAGGTGCCGTGGCACCTCTGTGCTCTTAATGATGCGCTCTTGCTCAGCTTTGTCCAGATGAGCAATACCACCCTGATCCCAAGGTCTGTCTGGGTAGGTAATGGTGTCTTCCCTGTCGGTGTTCTGCCAGGCAATGTACTGCAGGTCCATGCCAGGAAGGGTTGTCAGGGTTTTGTAAGGGGTATAGTGTTCAGGGTTGATAGCATAAGGAAAGAGCTCCACCACTGTGGCACCTCTTGGCAGGAAGAGAGACATGACTAATTGGGCCCCATGCATGCTGACCAGCATGGACGCATTGCTGATCAACTGGACAATGTCAGAAAATGAATGCTCCTCCAGAGAGACACTAATGGTTTTCATCTGAAACTCCTGAGCAAGAGCCAGGATTAGTTCTGCTTCATTTAGGATAAGTCTGTTGACTGTTCGACTGAACACTACAATGTACTCCTCACTGAAGCTTTCCTCCAAGCTGATGTTCAGCTTCTGCATCATGAATTTGGTGAACTGCCTGATCTCATTACCAGAAACCAAGATGTTAGCCTTTGGCCCCTGTGGCTGGACAAACCCATACTGGTACCAGGTGGTGATTTTGGACAGTCCCACGTATGATTTGGTAAAGCAGAGGAGCCTGCCCAGGGTTTTAAGCTGCTCCCTGAGGAGTGGCTGCTTGTTACTCAACAACTTGTAGAGGTCAAAGTGAACACCTTCACTCCATCCTTCCATGAAGAACAGCCGTGCCTCCAGATCTAAATCGGAGAACTGCTGCATGGTGTAATAAATGGGGAGGAGGTCATCATGAAAGACATGCATCAGGTTGTCTGGGTTGAACCTGTTACTGATCAGTGCCACATCAGGCACAAAGACTGGCTTTGGCATAAATTTCAGCGCAGCAGCTGGCAGCTCCACAAAATTAAAGTATTGGGTGTTGTGATCTTCCACCGAGGAGAGGTCAAGCAGAGCTGGCTGGAACCTCCGGGAGCCCAGGTTGGGCAGCATGACTGAGGAGTTGCTGTGAAAGTAGATAAACTCCTCAGCCTCCGTAGAGTAGCAGAGGGACTCAAAGCGGCAGATGCGGTCGGTGTGCAGCCTTCCGGTGCACACCATCCTGGTGCCATCCTCCACCAGGGCCTGGAGAGCGGCATGATAATCAATCTGAGCCTGAGAGAGTTCCTGAGACTGGCGCATGAGGACCAACTCTTCTTCAACCATGAAGACATGCTCTCGCAGTTTCATGTATTTCCACAGCACAGCAGCGAGGAAAGACATGAGCAGGGCATTGAACACAGCTGCTATGTTCATTCTGTAGTTAGATCCTAGCAAGATGACAGGTGGGGAATGCAGTGGAGAGGAAACACATCATTAACACTCCTTGACATGGTGAGGGCAAAGACCTGAGGAAAATAAAACAAGAAAGTAACCTTTTAAACATCAGGCTTACAGCTCCACCATAAATCACTTTTTATGGACTATTCAAGAGGGTTTAAGATTTTTTCAGTATTTTTTCTCCCATCTAGGGAGGAAAAAGAAGAAAAGAGTGCCAAAGCAATATGCGTAACTTGAAAAAAAACCCCAAGGCTAACAGAACCGAGAGCTGCTCTGCAGGAAGGCTTCCTCTCTCATGTTAATTTCCACCCTTCTGGAGAAGAAAAAGAGCTTGAGCATGAGCTTTGTGAAGCTTTGTTAGAAAAAAATGGTATGTTCCCTGGGACTTTGGCTCACTCTGTTTTTTGCAGACCACTCCAACAGGAAAAGGGAGGGGAGCACTGCAATCACTGGACCGCTCACGCAGGGCTTGGGAGACCCAGATCTTTCTCTTGATCTGCCACAGGCCTTTCGCCTGGCTGCGAGTACCCAACTGCCTCTCACCTTTACTGTGCAGGCAGTAATAGTACAAGGAGCACTGTAAGATAACAAGCACAGATTTTGCTACACTCCATTCCAGTATGACATGTGAACTAGTGAACTTAACAGTCAGTTTCATTTTACTGGGGAAGTGGGGAGAGAACTTGCAGGTTTATGGACTGCCCTGTGGGAGACTCCCGAGTCACTCAGTCATTTCTTTGGCTGCAGTCTGGGATCCACGGCTAGCTGTGATCGTCTTCCAAAAGCAATATTGGCATGGGAGAAGAGAGCTCCTCTCTTTATGCAAGGAACTGATGTTTCATTAAAGCAATCAAACTTCCATTTAATGAGAGCCTGACTTGCACCAGCACAGCCAACCCTTACACATATGGGAAAGTAATACATTTGAGGTGATTCCAGTGTTGGTGTTTTCCCAGACAAACTTGAGAACCTTTTCCATGCTGCTCCAAGGCCTCCCTGTTTCTTTTTCCATTATGGGAGAGATCCTACCACTCTTTTCTTTCTACATAGAAACACTATTGGTTTATATCAGAGTATTGATTATATTTTCAGCTGTGAACTTCAACTGAGATATTGATTCACCTACAATATTTATGGGTTCCAATTTCATTGCACATCAAGGTTCACTGCTAGTCAGGTTGCAAACATCTGCAGCCATGACTCATGAGGAGCTTGAGGAAGGAAACGTTCTGATTGGTATATACCTAATTAGACTGTTTCTAGCCACATTTTTTAAAGGTAGCGATCTGAACTCTCTTTGATGCAAATTTGCTGAGAAGGAAAAAAAGCAATGTCTCAAGCACATGCTCCAATGTCCCAAGCAATAGTCCCTTAGCATTTTAACTCAGAGACGCCTGTTCCTATGGCAGAGTGGAGAAAGACAGCAAGGCATATTTAGGACCAGTGCAAACACCTCCTCTACCACAAAGGAAGTTATTTTGAAAAGAGATATTGCAGCCTAGAAGCTTGATCCTGTGATCTGGTCCATGCAGCTTGGAATTGAATGGAGAATCATTCATAGAATTCAATGGAATTAGAAGGGGTCCCTACAGCTTGTGAGAACCCAACAGCCTGTGGAATCCGTGTTTCAGGAACAACTGAAGAAGACAGGTGGGAGACTGAGTAACACCAAAGAAACGAGTGCTAGATGTAAACCACAGAGATTCAAAAGGTAGTCTCTGGGGATCTCAGCAACAAATTAATTTCAATTTCAGAGCAGCTCTAGTTACTCAAATGAAACAAAATGAAGTGCAACCACCTCTGGGAAATGTTCTGAAAAACTGCCTCACCTAGCAACTCCCTAAAAGCAAGTAGCAAATTAAAAAGTTGTTTTGATTTCAACTATGGAAAAGGAAATGGAAAGGGACTCAAAGTGGTCACCTAATTACCAGGGCAGGGTCAACTCTCCGTAAAGAACTCTCAAAAGACACTTATCTGTCTTATTCTCAATATGCATTCATCTCTTCAGCCAGTTGCTAGCAATAAAGGCATGAAGGACTGCAATAATCTCTTTTCTAACACTCAGCCTTTGCTCCCACCACCGCAATTTAAACCTGGTCTTGTCCCAGGTGTCACAGATATGCGGCACAGATGAATGATGGCTGTCACATCACCTCTCAATCTTTCCTTCTCTAAACAGGGGATAACTACTGCTCCTGATGGCTTTGCAACTCTCACCACTGCTCTTCCATAGACAGCCTTGAAATGGAAACCTACCAGGGACATCACTCAGTTAGGCTCTGCTAATGCAACCAAGCCAGTTCTCAGGAAAACACAATTTTTATGAGGACAGTTCTAAAATTATTTTGTGGTACCAGACTTCCAAAGCTTCATTTTGCTTCTTCACTGTCCTTGAAAGTTGTCTAATGATGCTATGCAATTCCCCACATAACCTCTCCACTAGACCTCTCATCTTGTGAGCACAGCTTTAAATGACTCCAGCAGCATCACCAAGGACCGAGCCCAAGCAGCCCTGCAAAGCCTGCTAGTCAGTATGTGAAAGAGACCTCTAACAATCAAGCACACACTTCAGCATGAGAAGGCCAGTCTGCAGGCACTGTGAAAGTTAATGTTGTGGTCTAGACCCAGGCGAGAGCAGAGCACTACATGGCTGATTGCTCACCCACTCCTCTGCCCTGGCCCTGTTTGGATGGGAAGGAGAATAGGGAGAAAAGGGCAAAACCCTGTAGGATGAGATAAGGAGAATTTAATAGAACAATGTGAGAGGAGAAGAAGCAACAGGAATAGTAATGAAACAATATATAAAGCAAGAGATATAAAATGCACTGAGCCACATAGACCTGCACCTAGGGCTTCTTGTCAGAGACTCAGAAGCCCTGCCCAGCCTGCCCTTCACCTTGCACGCAGGCATTATGTCAGTATGGCATCAAAAATGCCACTGGTTGGTTGGCTTGGCTATCCTGGCTGTGGCCCCTTCCCAAGTTCTTGTGAAAATTAACCCTATCCTAGCTGAACCCAGGACACTTAACTACTGCAGGTCAGAAGAACAAAGCACCAAGTTCAATGGGAGTTGATACAAGGTGCATGAACTTGGCAGAGAGGGACAACCACATGGCCTCTTTATTATTCCAGTACAGAAGGGAGAATTGGTACGTGTGGAAATTTCAAAGGCATCAGAAGCCAGCAGTCCATAAAAGCACCACTGATATCACCTGCATTTCATGGGCATCTCAGTGGTAGAGGCTCTGCCAACCATTACAAACCCCTTGAGCAGAAAAGGCCTGCTTGGAAACAGCCTGTGATGAAGTCTCACCGCTGACTAATTTGTTCTCTCCCCTCCAGCCCCAAGGGAATGGTATAAGAGGCACAACAGAAATGCAGCCTGATAGATGTGGCCAACGTTCAGAGGTCAGCAAGATTCACTTCAAACTCTGCTATGTAAATACCACTAAATGGCTACAAATGAACAACTCAGCTTTTTAATAAAAACTGCCTGCAAGGCCCTCCTCCATCTCTACCCTCGCTCCACTTCCCTGCACTTAGCTGAAGTGACTGTGTGTGCTTTAGGCAACCAGGTGTCAAGAATGAACGTTAAAAGCTGGCGATGCTAAAGGAACCCATCTTCCTGTTCCTTGTTGCCAGGTCATAAATCCTGGTTCATACTTCTTGACTTCATACTACTTGCTGCTTTTGATGGAAGTGAACAAGGGGATGTGACCGGGAAGCAGTGCTGCTAGTAGAACTAAAAGGAGAATTTCACAGGTACTCGGGGATCTGTCTTAATTCTTTTGCCTGTTTTCTCACACATTACCATCCACTTTTTTTTTTTTTTTTTAACCTGACAGTTTCAGTGAATATAGACCTTAGAGAATTAAAAACTTTGGTCTTTCAGGTAGGGACAGAACATAAATAGTAACCAACCATGCCACCGTTTGCTTTTACATACCCAGGAGAGACTGCACCAAAGAGGTAAAAGCAAGCAATCCCTCTTCATGTCCCCTGGTTCCTCAGTCCTCCAAAGTCCTCCAAGCTGAGATCAGTCATTAAGCGGTGTCAGCAGCAGTAGTCCTGGGATGGGAAACTTCCCCAAGAAGCAGCAGGTAACCCTGAAATAGGTGAAACCATTCAGTCTTCCACCTGAAGAGAGCTGCTTCACAGCAAAAGAAACTTTCATACTGTATCTCCCTCACAAAATGGGTCTAGAGCTGCCACTCACCTCCCGTATTGTTATTGGAGAGCATCTTAAGAACTGAAAAGTACTTGCAGAGGTGGCAGGCCAGGCACATTGCTATTTAAGAGCAGAGTCCTCTGTGATGTTTCTTTCTATATATGGGTCAACATCTAGGCCATCCACACCTCCAGCTGCCCACAGACTGTTCCTTCCCCATCCCTACTCCACACTCATCCACCCTGTCAATTCCCAGTGACACTGTGATCACCACAGCTTAGGTCCCAGTTACCAAGGAAATCACATTGACTGACATTTTTTTACTCTACTTTGAAATGCTAAAGCACCATCCTTCAGCAGCAGAAGATTCAACAGCTGATAGACTAAAACCCAGACAGAAGAGACATGCATGTAAAAGCTGCACAGAGCTTCTTGCTCCCATTCTGGCAGAGGACAATGATGGGATGTGCCTCTGGGGACTCCCAACAGGAGCTGGCTGCAGCAGAGGAGCAGAAGTGAGAGAGGGAGACAAAGCAGCAGATATCCTTGGCAGCAACGCTGACAGGGCAGCAGTTGGACTTACAGTGCCATGTGGTCAAAGATGGGGAGCTCAACAGTCAAGCATAGGGACAGCTCAAGACCTTGCAATGGAAATAAAAGCATGCCCTATGAGGCTTGCAGCTTAGTCCAATGGAGTCACTCCATAGACATCCATAGACAATGGATGTCACTCCAGAGGCTAAGAGCCTGCAGGAGGGACTCTTACTTTTGGTCAGCTCATCTTTGCTCTTTTTCAAAAAGAGATCACCGGCATGAAGAACGTATCCCATTATCTTCATCTATGTCCACTCCCTTAGCGAAAAGGTCACAGCTTCACCCTCTCAGCCCAGCTCCTGTTTCTCTAACTAGCACTGACTACTGGTGAGAAGGTAAAGCCTTCAGGAGTGTGCATCTGGTATGTTCCAGCTGAGACCGTGAGCATCTTGCAGGTCTGTACCAGTATCCTGGAAATTTGGACACAGTAGCACCTTCTGCCTGATAGCTGCTGGTCATCTGATGTTTTAAACACCCCCAGAAAGCAGGGAAGCAATAGGAAGCATAGATGGAGACACTGTTCTTCATCTCTTGTTAATATGTGAAGAAAATCAGAGTGGGTGGGATGGGAGAGATTAATTTCTACTAATAGGCAGAGTTGGCATAACGGACCATTTGCATTCATGTAAGAGACGAGTTCTGCTGTTCTTTTTTTAATTGTGAAGCTAGGGTAGGATGAATCACTACTTTAAAGCTATTAATAAGAAGGGCAACACTTTAAATCTCTTCTCCATTTAAAAATTTACAATCTAGGTAAGAAATTAGGAGAAAACCTACAATAAAAAAAGAACAACAACAAAAAAGACACAAACATAGAATCCTTAAAGATATCTACTTCCACCTTCTCCCCCCTGCCATGGGCAGGGACACCTTCCACTAGACCAGGTTGCTCAAAGACTTATCCAATCCAGCCTTGAACACATCCAGTGATGGGACATCCACAACTTCCCTGGGCAACCTGTTTCAGTGTCTCACCACCCTCACAGTGAATAACTTCTTCCTAATTTCTCACCTAAATCTACCCTCTTCCAGTTTCAAGCTATTACCCCTTGTCCTATCAATACAAGCCCTTGTTAAAAGTCCCTCCCCATCTTCCTTGTAGGCTCCCTTTAGGTATTGGAAAGCCACTTAAGGTCTCTTTGGAGCCTTCTCTTCTCCAGGCTGAACAACCTCAACTCTTTCAACCTGTCCTCATAGGGGAGGTGTTCTAGCCCTCCGATCATCTTCATGGCCCTCCTCTGTCCACATCTTTCTTATGCTGGGGGTTCCAGAGATGAACACAGTACTGCAGGTAGTGTATCATGAGAGCAGAGTAATCACAAGGGGAAGAATCACCTCCCTTGGCCTGCTAGACACACTTATTTTGATGCAGCTCAGGGTGTCTTTGGCTTTCCGGGCTGCACTCACACATTGCTGGCTAATTTAGTTTTTCATCTACCAACAGCCCCAAGTCCTGTTCCACAAGGCTGCTCCCAATGCACTCATCACCCAGTCTGGTGTTGGTGCTTGGGATTCCCCACCCCAGGTGCAGGACCTTGCATTTGGCCTTGTTGAACTTCATGCGGTTGTCATGGGCCCACCTCCCCAGCCTGTCAAGGTCCCTCTGGATGTGATCCCTGCCCTCCAGTGTCAGCCGCCCCACACAGCTTGGTGTCATTGGCAGACTTGCTGAGAGTGCACTCAATGCCACTGTCCATGTTGCTGACAAAGATGTTAAACAAGACCAGTCCCAGCACTGATCTGAGGAATGACACTCTCCACTGGTCTCCACTTGGACACTGAGCTGTTGACCGCAACAGTTTGACTGTGACCATCCAGCCAATTCCAAGGAAAAAGCCAAGGGCTTGATTATGGAGAACAAGGATCATCAGGGTGAACAGCATGTCTACAGGGGGACCACCTAGTCCTGTAGGTATTAAAAAATGAGAAGTGCTGGTTTTATCTACATAGGCCTTGAGAAGCTTTTGTTACCAACTGCTCAATCACTTTACAGGCCAGTGCTGTTTTTCAAAAAAACTTACAAAATGAAAAAAAGCATGAAGGACATACATTTCCAGAGAGCATCACCACACTGCACAGAGAGAAATGCCTCTACACAGAGGCCAACTTGGATTTGGCCCAGCTGACCAGCTCCCACGCAGAGCTCCCCTGCAGCGCTGTGGTGAGTGTCCCAGCAGAACTACCTCTGCAGTTCACAGAAACGCAGGACAACTGGAAGTGGGTTGGGGCTGCTCCTGCCACAGTACAGGTAAGAAGGCAGATGGGCAGGGGACCCCGACCCTTCTCCTTCTTATGGGAACACAGTGGGAGGGGTGGGAGCAGATGTTCCCTCCTCAGGGTTATTTTCCCTGTTAGCATTCCCTACTCTCGGATCCATCTCTTGCTAGACTGGCTTTCCAGCATGAGTACAGGACAAGAAAAGTGTGCAAACTCCTCCTGCAAAATGTCTTCTGTTCTTTCTCCCAGCCCTGATGCAAGAGGCTTAGCTAAGGAGGTTTCAAAACTTACTTCATTCATACTCAAAGCAGAAGTTACTAGAAGGCAACTTTCCTGTTGGAAGGAGGGGGAGTCAGGATTCGGGAGCCAAGAACTGGCTTTTATTCTCATCTCTGTCACAGTTTTCCACGGAAATACAAACAAGTCAATCCCCACAGCCCAAAAGGCTGTTATCATCTTATTCACTGTATTTAATGAGATACACGTATCTCACAGCAAAGAAAGGATGGTACACTGAATGATTGATATATGGGACATTTTCTTTGTAGAAAGCAGACAAGTATAGAAATGCTGACTTTTTAAAGAGGCAAAGAGCCATTTCTCAAAGGGAAGAAAAACCAGCAGTTAGAGATACAAATATCATTAATGAAGCCTGACACAAAGAGGGAATATGAAAAAATAAGAATATATCAACTCTGTAGTCTCAAGTAGAATTTTAAAAGATAACTTTATTCAGAAAAAACAAAATTAAAAAATGAAGTTTGAAAATAACAATATATTTAAAAAAACACAGCAGTCATACAAAAACCTTATGTATCTACAGACATTTGTGAACAAAATTAGATTTATATTCAGTTTTTATGGCTTAGCATAAGTGAAGAATATAAAGCAAAACTGTAAAACTTTCTAGACAAAACTGCAACCAAGGAGACTGAGGCTCTGTGCAATGATCCCTACTGCAAACATACCTTCAATAGGAACAGGAAAACATTGGTGGCCACTGGACACCCACCAGTTGTGCTTATGGGTAGAAAAATCTAAGTTTTCTTCCATTTAATTTCAGAGTCTGTGAGAGCTGGGGAAGGAAGAGATCCAACCTGACTTTCACATTGACTAGCAGCCATTGGTTTAACATTTGTTGATAGTGCCATCTTGAACTACATAGAACAGGTAAGAAAGGGTTCCAACACTAATCAGGTAATGCGTATAAGCAAATGACACAACTGAGCTAAAAGTATGAAGCTAAAAAGTATACTTCATGGGTTTTTAAGGTCCACATTGCCAAGATCTCTCCTCCATCCAGAACGAGACAGAATATAAAATCCTTTCCCCAAACAAAAATGTAACCCTGATCTCCAGAAAATCCCCTTAAAGAAGATGCATTTCTGATAAACAAGGTTAAGAGGGGAGACATAAGAAAAATGAGCTATAAAAGGACAAAAAACCCACTCCAAAGTTTTTATCTCAGCCCTCAAATCTTCACCTTCTGACAGTCCCAAGCCTAAAGATAAAAACCCATGGTACTCAAAATAACCATGGCTAGAGAGAAGGAAAGCTTACCAGAGAGAGTTCATTCAGCCAATCTTTGTTCACTGGAGTATCCTACAGAAACCCATCGGGTTATATTTGCATTAACAGTGCTGTCATGAGTAAAAAAAATCTCTCCTTTCGCCTCGTCTCTTGCTCTTAGTCTGTAAGCAAGCCACCTCTGTTAGAAACAAAAACCTGTCACACAGCAGGTTTATCTTACTTCAGTGGGCTACCTAAAGCAAAGAGAGTGAGGGTGGCTGGAGGGAAGATTTATTAATGTTATTCAAAAGTGAATTTAAAAGAAATCCCAAAGCACTGAACAAGATGAGCTTCAGCCACTTCAGCTATGGCTTTGGGATTTACCTGCCATTTGTTATTCTTTATTTCGTGTATACTTTCTTTCTCTGTTTTCTAATGGGAAGAGTACCTGTGTTATTTGGATATTGGGACTGGTGCTTAGCAGCATTTACAGCCTGAACTCTCCTCATCAGCATGGTACCCAATACTGCTCCTATGTGCTGCAAATTCTAAGCAAGAGTCATCATTTTCTGGAGCATCGTGCAGCCAATAAGGACAGCAAAACCCCTTCCTTGGCTACCACAAGCTCTACATTAGCATATATTTAGGGGAGCAGCACCAAAGCAGCACCTGTCCAGTAAGAAATATATTTCTGAAAACCTACAGAATTTAGTCCAGAACAAAGACTTCTGATAAAAATGATAAAAAAAAAACCAAAACACCAGCCAAAGAAAGAAGGACTACAAAGAGCTGGGATTACAAATGAACTCCTGATCTCCTTCCCACACATAGCCACAGTGTGAAGTTGTGGGGAGGAAGGGGGGTCAAGGAGAAAGCATCAAAAAACATGCTAACCTCCCTCCCCCCAAAGTACACTGCAGCCAGGAGTGCCAACAAAACTGAATACAGAGCCGTATGTGATCGGCACGGTGAACAGAGCATAGTGACAACACCACACAGCCAAGAAACACCATAATTGAGAGTATCTTCATCCTTTTTCATCTTGGAAGGCAGTGTTTCAGCACATGCACACATACCTTGTGTTGCTAAGTAACGGGAAATGCTATCCAGTGCCTCTCTTCCACAGCACAATGCAAAAACAAGACACCTTACAGCTACACTCTGCAGACAAATGAACACTCTCCCGTCCTCTTCCCACCATCATAAAGAAAAAATTCTAACCTGTACACCGTCTGAGCTGCCTTTCTCCTCCACGCCTGAGAGTGCTCCGTCTGTCCCTCAGCACTGTCCTATTGCTCCAGCTGGCTCACCTCAATCTGTCAGCCTCCCACAGGTCAGCCTGGCATGCAGGACGATTTACTGCGGTATTCCTGCAAATCCCCACGCTGATACAAACCCCATCATGCTGCTCCACAAAGCCGAGCATGTCTTGGGACAGACAGCAAGCTGGTTTGTGGGGGACGCATTTTAGAAATCTTGCTTTTGAATATCATTAATGCCACTACTGCTCCAAATACTTCACACAAAAGAAAAAAACATAAGGAGAAAAGCATTAAAAAAAAAAAAAAAAAGGGCCCCTTGCTCCCTTGCTGAAGGATGTGAAAGCCATTTGGCATGCACTCTAGCAATTCCCTTGGCACTTGGGAAGCCACTTCCCAGCTGCGATGGTCAGAAAATGGCTTAGTATTGAACAAGGCTGTGAGTGTCCTGTCCTCCTTCAAAGATCCAGGGAACTCTATTTTCAAAATGAAGTTATTTTTATAGGAACACAAGTAATTGCTACATATTAAGGCACAAAAATGAGCCAGGAGCTTATAAAAGAGTCTCTCCTATTTTGTACAAGCTGAAGGTCACAGGGGTAAAATCTCAGCAGAGCTTGAAGCTGTGGGGTATGAGCTGCTTCTTGAAGATGGTAAACCAGGAGGTACTGACTGGGAGCATTTCAAGTCCTAATCCAGCAACTGGAAATACATGTGGGACTAGAAGAGAAGCCCATTTCTGCCCACTCACCAAAAGGCTCACAGCAGGAAGTCACACCACCGAACACAGTTATTGATTAGGATCCCAGCCCCGTAGGGACGTACTTGTAGATAGATCACAGGCAAACATATAAGGTTTGCTGCAAATGTGTTGACTGTATATTCGCAGGATACATCATGTTGATTATCTGGGAGGCTTTTTACCCTTGAAGTGAGACCTAACAGGGGAAATAAGAATGATGACAAAAAGGAAAAGTTCTCTAACACCCTATATGTCTATAAATTTAGAATAGACTAGAATAAAATAGCCTATTGCAATTGGAAGGGAGCTACAATGATCATCTAGTCCAACTGTCATAGAGATACTATCAGATGAAGAACAACCATTTTAAGCATAAGGAAAAAGAGAAAAGAATCCCTGTTTTTGCTCATGGCAGGAATTACCCTCTCTACCAAAATGAAGACATTCAAATGGCTCTGTATTTAAAAATGCAATTAGGCAAGATAAGTGGTATTAAAACCTCTCATCTAGGAGAGTCTGGCAGCTACAAGAGCTAGCATGGTACCTCAACTCTTGCTCTAACTATGCATCACAGACAAGCTGGTGTCTCCAGCTTCTTACCCACTCCCCTCCAAATCATGCTGGAAGCCATCTGAGGGAAGGGATAAATGTATTTGCAGCATTTCTGGTGGTTCAATGCACTGTGAAGCCATGCTGCCTGGACCTGTTACTGTTGACCAAGTCTGCAATCTCTGTCATGTCCTTTGCTCATTGTGGGACCCCAGCCCCGAGAAACCTTCTGTTTCCATGCAAGAGGGCAAAGCAGCCCTGCCAAATTAACAGGGTAAGCGTCCGGCTGAAGCATTTGCGGGGCAGTGATGGGCAATATATTTTGAGTCACAGGAGCAACAGAGCACAATATCAAGCGCTGCAATACTCTACACCTTTTGGGGCAAGGACCCACCAGTGTTTCAAGTTACTACAGGTGATGGGTGCCTCCATTCACCATCAAGTACCCTGACTTAACTGAAGTCTGTGACCTTTTGCTTTATGGCACCAAAGTGTGGGACAGAAGTTTAGCTGAGTCCTTGGTTTCTCAGGAGCAAGCATAAGCAAGAGCGTCTCTGCATACCTTCCTTTAGTAGTAACTAAACATCAAATGTTATCACTTCTAGCAGCAGAGACTGTCTGCAAAAACCTGCCATTACCTTTGGGAAATGCAGTTACGTAGAAGAGACTTGGGCGAAAAGTAAAATGACTGAATGGAGTTAGTTCTATTCTAACTCAAACAGTGACACTGACCGAAACTGTTACTATTCACTGGTGGCCCTTGGATGATGGGAGGTTCATTACCCAGCCCTGTCACAGCAGCTCATTTCTGTGCCCTTCCTTGCCATTGGCAACATCTGCTGCCTCTGTTGAGTCAAATGCTGAGTCAAGTATTTGGCAATGAGAATCTACTCAAATAACTGAAGTGTAACCTGACTGTCACTGACAGAAGAGCAACATCAGCCCAATAAACCAACTGCTGCTTAAAACAGCTCCACTTGAAAACATCTGCCCCGTTCATTATGTACAGCTCTGGATCCACGTGCAGATATTTGCAAAGGCGAGGAGAGAGTGGGCTGCTTTACACAGTATTTCAAGACATCAAAGGCACTGCTGGAAGCATTCTACAACAAGATGGGCTTCTCCACCTCTAGCCTTCTGCTAGCACTGGTGCTGATGCAGCCATTCCCCACAGAAGCCATTCAGCTTGAAAGCCCTGCAGCATTACCAAGCACAGGGAGGGACACTTTCCCAAGATAAACCATAGTAAGAACATAGGTGCTGTCACAGCCATGATCCTCAGAGAGGAAGGTTCTTGTGTCCTTGAAGAAAAGACAATAGCCAGTTGCCAAGATCAGCTGCTTTGGGACTGGAGTGGCCAGCAGCAGAATGGTAGATGTCAGTGTACAGAGAGGCTTCCAGGGTAATTGGAGGCTTTGGTAGGGTAATGCCAGGGGAGAAAAGGGACCCATCAGGAGCCAGCAGCTCTTGTGGGAGAGGTTGACAATGCATGGGCATTACCAAGGCAACAGAGACCACCCCCGTGCACATAAAAGAAGTCACAGGTGATAGCAGTAGGTGACTCTCTTCTGAGAGGTGCAGAGGTGCCAATTTGCTGGCCTAAGCCACCACCTAGAAGGTCTGCTACTTAATGGGGGCTCATATCAGGGAGATGGACTCAGGAGCTCAGGTAGTCTTTTCATCAGTCCTCCCAGCATCTTTTTACTTTCCACCGCTCTTCCCTCCAGCAGGGGTTGGAAGTGACCTCAGGAGATTATGAAGTCCAAGCCCCCTGCCAGAGCAGGATTACCCAGGGAAGTCCACACAGTTGGACTCTCTCTAGTATTTCACAAAAAGCTCACAACACAGCTTTGGGAGGAAGGTAGCAGAAACACTCCAAACAGGCTGGTTTTGAAGACAGGAGGCTCTGAGAAGGGAGAGTGAAGCTTATTATTCAGTGCTAGCCACAAGACTTCATAAAGGAATCTTTTAAAAACTATATGGTCTGCTGATTACGGTATCAAAGAGCTTAACTCAATTAATAAGAAACATCTGTATGGAAGCCCACTTCATGCAAGAAGTACATAGAACATGACTAGGAAACTCATTATCCTTGGCTTCCTACAAGCATGGGTTTAGCACCTATACAGCTCTAATCTGAAGGAAGAGATGATTCTCTTAGAAGTGGCCTATGCTAAATTTACACAATAAGGATTTCCATTCAAGCACTGACATCCCAGAATTCTGCTCCTCTTTGCTCCTTGAGCAACAAAGAAGCAGGCAGATAAGCCTTTAGGGATATATTTTCCTGCTAATTACAGGATAACAGTTTAAAACAGAGATTTTACCCACCCACTACCTCTCAAGAACAAAAATACACGTGTAATCAAATTGTTATGGTAAAGCAGTAAAAAGGATGGAAAGGAAATGAACACCGTGTACAAAGATATCTTTGCAACCAAAAAATGAAACTGCTTTTATTGAGAATTACATTTTCTCAGCTGAACATTGGCAAGGAAGCTGGATGGTACAAAACCACTTTTTCACAAATAAAAAAACCCCCTTCTGTTGCCAAGTAAACTTGTATTCCTCTCATCTTTAATCCCATTTCCACATAAGAACCAAGCAACTCTTGTTTAACATCAAAATGCCCCCTGGCCCCTTTTTACACGTGTGGTCTTCAGAACATCTCACAGCTGAAGAAGGGGCTCCTGGATGCAACTGTGCAGAGAAGTCCATCACTCAGTAATTATCTACACCTCTGTTTCAGTTTTACAAGGCAGACTTAAAGACCAGGAGAGAGGAGGGCACTTGCATGTGTGTTTTGAAAGGGAAAGGTGAATTATTTTGTAATGGAAAAGGGAAACATCAGTTGGTTCAGATGTAAGAATTGTCCGGCACAGCCTTTCAGGTGTAACAAAGCAAGCTTTGGTGTGTGAGACAATCAAACAGTGATGACAGCTGCAGATAGGATGGGAAAAGTTAGTGAAACTTTCCAGTTATGGATGGAAAAAGCTTTACAAGCTGAAGGGGCAAATTACTGAGCCCTTCACTTACAAAGCATTCCTGAGGAAAACTTCCAAGTTAAGCACAAATAGCCAACTACATGTAAACTCAGGTGTAACTCTTCTCAAACATAAACAAGGGAAACAAAAAGAATGTAGAAGTCAAAGGACTGAAATAAAAGGAAGAATGGAAACAAGTTGGAAGGGACTAGAGAACAGAAAGACACACTTGAACAGAGGATGTACGGCAAAAGAACACACAACCTTCAAAGACTGCTCCAGAGAAAGAAAGACCAGACTGGGAGATATCTTTTTGATCTGTGTTTATCAGTAAAGCACCAAGAAATTTCCAGTCATGAGCCTGAGACCTCATTACACTGTATGAAGAAAAGAAAAATCATTTAAAACACCGGAGATGGATGTGGGAATTGCAGTACTGGCTGCAATGCTGCAGGGATCAGCTGGAGGTAATTCAGTGGAAACTAATGATGATATAAAATCAGTGCACTGGGAAAACTCAGCCCTCATCTCTCTTTTAGGGTCTCAATGATGCAAGAGGGATGACAACTAATACAGAACGAGAAAAGCCTAACAAATTAAAACATTTCCATCTGTACACAAAAATAACATCTCCCCTCTGAGTTCGAATGCAGACTCAAAGCCAGCAGGAAGGTGACAGAGACTTCACAGGTGGACAGCACCCAGAGCAAAGCATCCACTGCCTCCTCAGAAAGCACATGTGCCATCAAATTCAAAGGAGAAAAAAACATGTCATGAAAATGAACGGAAGCGGAGGAAAGAAAACAGAGCCAAAAAGAGTGCTTCTATTACAGGACAACCAGAATAAGAACTAGATGAAGAAAAGACCTAGGCAATTCTGCCTACTGCACATCAGCAGACAGACAAAAGAAAAAAAGCCTCAGTCCTCCTTTAGCCACTTTGCCAAAAGTTTTCTTTCTTAGGCAGGTAGAAAGTAGCCACTGTACAGAGCTTTGCTCCACAGGCAAAAGGAGGGAAAGGTGTTGAACTGTAAATGATTGAAAATTTCTATTTCCCTGTTTTCAAGGTAGGAAAAGCTATGTACTCCCTTGTAACATCATCTGTCTTTTCTAATGCTTCAGCCCGTCTAGGCAGAGGCACCACGCTGCCGTACCATCTACTACAGACAGGGTGTTCTGTTCATTGTCAGCCGGCAGGGGCAGGGTGTGAACAGCGAGGAGGAAAAGTGGACGGCTGCACTGCAAGGTATCAAGTGCCAAACCATTACACTTTCCATCTACTGCAGTTCACTCTGTAAAGTCAAGGACAGTAATGCAGAAGAACAACATGTGCATTACTCTGAGCACTCTTCCAGGTGACTGGAAAAGGCTTATTTCCTTGTCCTACTTCAAGCAACTAAAATAAATGAATCCTTACACAGGAAGAGCTTTGCTTACCCCCACACTGTATGGTGCCAGGTAGATATACCAAATGGATGCAACACTTGTGTTTACATTAAAGCACATGCTTAACTCCTGGCTGGATCAGCACTTTCAAGCGCATATCCCTGTGGGTCAATGATTTGCATTCTGACACATCTTTAAACTTTCCAGAACGTGTAATTTATCATCCTGCCTGTGATAAAGAACAGCAACACCCTGCTCACTTCTCTTGCTTTCAGTGTGCTGCAGAAAACAGAAATAGACATTTCACAACAGCAAGATGGAGGACACTGATATCCCTAAAAAGGAATATCTCTGATAATTTAGCTATAGCATATCACCACCGGGCTCGAATCAGAAAAAGAGGAGAAAGACTTGAAGGGAGAAGGAAAAGATATTTACTGACATAGAATCAAACAAAGAAAAAATCCATTTGCAGATCACCTATGAGAAAGAATATCTGCTGTGATTTTATGAAGGGCTTAACTTTATCAGTACTATCGATACATACTTGGTTCATTTTAGACACATGACTTATCCCGTACACACACGATAAACACATTAGTGCATTTACGTCACAGAAACAAGATTTAAAATCAACAGACTGGAGTGCTCTCTGATTTTAAAAGCCAACAGCTCCGTATTTTTTAACATGTTTCTAAATTGTATATGGGCTGTGTATCCCTCCAGACAAATGAACACCGGTAAGTTATTTTGTCTTTAGTCAGGCACTTCAAGTGATCTCCACCCTCCCATCTCCTCCTTACGGGGAAGGAAGCACCGCACATCAGTCACACTGCAGATCCGTTCACCAGTCACCTTTACCTGAAACCACATAATAGACATGTCAAGATTTTCATCACTCTACACTATCGGAAGGTGAATTTTTTGCTGCAACAGAGCCAGGCAACCCCTGAGAGGGTGCTGGTCAGTACATGCCCTGCACAGCCAGTGCTATGCCAGACTGCATCCAGCTCCTCTCACAAGTTTCTCATGATGGGATCGCTCTCCTTCCTAACTTTGTCTTTTATGCCCGACAAGTGATCTGGGCTGTGTTTTTGGACTGTAATACATTTAAGGAATTGCACAGTGTGCTCCAAGACTCTGACCGCTCCCCAGCCACGTGGCTGTGGGAATGCTGCCTGGAGTATTAAGCCCACTGCCCATGCTTGAGCACACACATCCCATTTCTGACTTGCTTCATTACCCTTTTCCCAGCAAGCTTGCTCAGAGTTCACTTAGTGCATTTAAGGACTGAAGATCAGCCTTGCCTCCCTGCAGTGCTATCCAATATGCTACAGACAATTTGGTCATATTTTTGCAACTAAGGTACTACAATTAAACTTGGAATGCTCGTACGCTACTCATGGTTTTGTCATTGATTTTTTTCTTTCTGACGCCAAGTTCCTCACTTAATCTTTCAGTGGCCTTAACTCTTCATCATGCTCACACTTACTTAAATTTCAGCCTTTCCTTCCTCATTCTCAATCCTTCCCCAGTCTCTTCTTAGATAGGAGATCTCAAAACATTTCTGATTTTACTAGGGCACCACCAGGTATCCCAATAATCACGGTATCCCAATAATCACAGTATCCCAGTATCCTAATCCCCTAATAATTCTGTAGTAAAATGACCTATAGTTTTTCCCAAATTCATAATAACCTTTGCAGACAGATCACATGTATGAAAGCAATAAGCAACACTGAAATAACTGCAGCAATATTTTTTTTTATTTAATAATTAAAGCAGGGTTTTTTTATATGTAGAGGTCCACAGCACAATTGCATTTCCTCACACACTGACAAAGATAATAGTGTATTTTGTAAACCAGAAACCAAACAAGCTATGCACTGTTCAGTTTTGTTCCTCATTTTTTTTCTGCCATAATTTGAAGCCCCAAGTAGCGATTAAGCTGCTCACAAGATAGATTTCACAACTTGGTATCATTCTTCATTTTTAAAATTGGCCAGATCGATAAAGCAGTGATTTGGTTTTGAACTTCACAGAACACTAAGGGTTGGAAGGGACCTCAAAAAATCATCTACTCCAACCCTCCTGCCAGAGCAGGACCACCTAGAGCAGGTCACACAGGAATGCATTCAGGTCAGTTTCGAATGTCTCCAGAGAAGGAGACTCCATAACCCCTCTGGGCAGCCTGTTCCATTGCTCTGTCACCCTCACTGTGAAGAAGTTTTTCCTTTAAATTCTTTAGAATCTCCTATGCTCCAGTTTGCACCCATTGTTCCTTGTCCTATCATTGGACATTGTTGAGAAGAGCCTGGCTCCATCCTCCTGACACTCACCCTTTACATATTTATAAACATTGATGAGGTCCCCCCTCAGTCTCCTCTTCTCCAGGCTAAAGAGACCCAGCTCCCTCCGCCTTTCATGGTAAGAGAGATGCTCCACTCCGCTANAGCTGTTCCACTCCCTCCATCATCCCTGTGGCGCTGCAATGGACTCTTTGGAGCAGTTCCCTGTCCTCTTTGAACTGAGGGGCCCAGAACTGGACACAATATTCCAGATGTGGTCTCACCAGAGCAGAGTAAAGGGGGAGGAGAATGTCTTGCAACCTACTACACCACACCCTTTCTAATACACTCCAGGTTTCCATTGGCTGCAAGGGCACATCGCTGGCTCATGGTTATCCTGCTGTCCACAAGGACCCCCACGTCCCTTTCCCCTGTGCTACACTCTATCAGATCAGTTCCCAACCTGTACTGATATGTGGGGTTGTTCTTTTCCAGATGCAATACTCTACACTTGCCCTCGTTATATTTCATAAATTTCTCCCCACCCAGCTCTCCAGCCTGTCTACATCTCATGGAATGGCAGCACAGCCTTCTGGTGTGTCAGCCACTCCTCCCAGTTTTATGTTGTCAGCAAACTTGCTGACAGTGCACTATGTTCCCTCATCCAGGTCACTGATGAATATGTTGAATAAGACTGGTCCCAGTACTGACCCCTGAGGAACATCACTAGATATAAGCCTCCAACTAGACCCTACGCCATTGACCATAACTGTCTGACTTATTTATTTCAACCAGTTAACAATCCACCTCACTACCTGGATGCCCGCACCATACTTTCTCACTTTAGCTGCAAGAATGCTGTGGGAGACAGTGCCAAATGATTTACTGAAATCCAGATAAACCACATCCACTGCACTACCATCATCTACCCACCTTGTTACATCTTCATAGAACATGACTTCCCCTTGGTAAAACCCCTTGATATGCCTGGAGACAGTGGCAAGGATATGTTTCCAGGGATGGGGGTGAGGCTGACCGGTCTGTAGTTAGCCAGGTCCCCCTTCTTGCCCCTTTTGAAGACTGGAGTGACATTTGCTTTCCTCCAGTCCTCAGGCACCTCTCCTGTTCTCCACAACTTAGTAAAGATGATGGAGAGTGGTCTAGCAATGACTTCCGCCCAGTTCCCTCAGCACTTGCGGGTCCATGCATATATGGCCCATGCATTTATGTACATTCAGATCACTCAACTGATCCTTAACCCAGTCCTCATCAGCTAAGCAAAACTCATCTTTTAACCTGACTTCCTCTGGGGCCTCAGGGGTCTGGGGCTCCTGAGGACAGTCTCCAGTAATATAGAGAGAGGCAAAGAAGGCATTCAGTAACTCCACCTTCTCCATACCCACCAGGGCACCCACCTCATTCAACAGAGGGCCTACATTGCCTCTAGTGTTAGTTTTATCTGCAATCTATTTGAAGAAGCCCTTTTTTTTCTTGACCTCCCTTGCTAGATTTAACTCCAAGGAGGCTTTAGCTTTCCTAGTTGCCTCCTTGCATTCTCTGACAACAGTCTTATATTTGTCCCAAGTGGCCATCCCCTCCTTCCATGATCCGTAGACTCTCCTCTTCCACTAGAGTTTGCCCAGCAGTTCCCTGCTTAACCATGCAGGTCTCCTGACTCCCTTTCTTGATTTGCTATCCCCTGGGATGCTCTGATCCTGAGCTTTGAAAAAGTGGTCCTTAAAAATAATCTGTCTTGAGCCCCTTTACCTTCTAGTACCCCATCCCATGGGATACCCCCTAGCAATTTCTTGAAAAGGTCAAAGTTGGCCCTGCTGAAGTCCAGGGTTGTGATCCTGCTTGGCATCCTGTTCCTACCGCACAATATTCTGAACTCCACTATCTCATGGTTGCTGCAGCCAAGGCTGCCTCCAACCTTCACCGCTTCAACCAGACCCTGCTTGTTAGCAAGTATAAGATCCAGTACTGCTCCTTTCCTCGTTGGCTCATCCATCATTTGCATCAAGAAATTATCATCAATCCACTGGAGGAACCTACTGGACTGTGACTGGCTGCCTGTGTAGGTCTCCCAGCAAATGTCTGGGTAGTTAAAATCCCCCATGAGAACCAGGGCCTGTGATTCCGAGGCTGCTATCAGCTGCCTGCAGAAGGCCTCATCAACTTCTTCATCCTGATCAGGTGGCCTGTAATAGACACCTACAACAGTATCACCCATGCCAGCCTGCCCCTTAATTCTCCCCCACAGACCCTCAAGTTGCCCCTCAACCTCCCCCAGACAGAACTCAATATATTCCAGTTGCTTCCTCATATAAAGAGCAAGTCCAGCACCTCACCTTGTTGTCCTGTCTTGGTTTAAAGTTTAGATGTACTTGGTTTAAAGTTTACTTGTTCAACTATCTTTACTAGAAAAGTCAACCATAGGTACCAAAAGTGAAATCCCACTAATCAAGAGAAATCAAGGTTATATTTATAAAGCTAACTGTCCCTCTCTTCTTTCTCCCGAGCTTCCAACTTCTCATCTCAGGGCTGTCAGTAATTGTCAGCACATCATATGAGAAACTCATCTGAACATACAACATAACTTGACAGGCAATACATCAGAAAACCTAGACCCGACAATGGCAAATTTCACCAGATGGTCCTGGCTCCCATTAAAAGAAGTAAAAAAAAAAAAGGTAAGAAAAAAATTGAAAGAAAAAAAAATAGCACCATGGAAGGAGAACTTCTGAAAAAGGAAAATAAAATAAGCTGGTATATGCACCGTTTCACCCTTCACAAGACACACAATAGCTCCACATCTTATCTTCACCAGCTTGTCCTGTCATTAATATCAATATCTGAATTTCATACTCCTACCCAAGAAAAGGCCTCTAAATAAAGCTGCCACTTTATTAAAAGGCAGCATTTACTACTACTAATAGTGCTTTCCAGTTGAGAAAATTCTTTCAGTGACTCCAGAGCCTGGTCCTGCTCCAGCATCAACATGGCCTCTGGGTACACCAAACCCATTAGCCCTGGGAATAGCTGTGAACTTGGAACACTTTCAAGACTCACTGTTTGCCACCCTTCCCACCTCCATGTTGCTCTTGGACGCAGCACATACAGATACACAATCCTGTGACGGCAGCTGAGACTTGCAGGTCAAAAACTGACTGTCCAGGTTTAACCTCAGTGCAGGTAAAACTGCCTTTGATACATGTGAAGCTCAAACTTCTTTCCAGTAGGTAAAGAGCACAACCTGCTCCTGATGCTGGCCTAAAGCCCCCACAAAACACAGTACTGAAGCAGGCAAAGGGCCAGGACTTTGTGCCACCCTCTGGGAGGTCAATGCAGTCTCATGGCACAAAAGCAGCAGGTTCAGAGGCAGCTCTGGGGCTAATTCATTCCATGGAAAACACTGAAGCTGTCACCGTTCTTTAGGTGAGTGTCACCAGCCTGGCCACATCAGCAGCTCAACCAGGAGAAAAGCCTATGAAACATAAATCAAACCCGTGCAGGCTGTCACTGCTCAAGTGAGACCTCCAAGGACACCATTCCTTGCTCCTGTTCTGCCCCTACCTTCAATTGCTGTGTGCAGATGTACATGTTTCACTCTGTGACAAGTAACTGTGTATAACTAACTGGAAAAAAAATACCATTTGTCCTTTTCCCTTCCAGTTAGACATGCTTTGAAGTAAAAGGTATTTAGTAAAATGTATTTTAAGGCAGTAAAGCAAGTAGATACAGATCTGAATGCACAGAGGGAACAAAGACAGTGAATAACATGGTGCGATTCTAGCAAACATTTAAGTGCTCCAAAGTTCTTTGAGAAGCTGAGAGCTTCTTTGAATACAGAGCCGTGGCTGCAGCAGAAAGCTGATCTGCTCCCTGCCCGTGCATAAGCTGCACTCCACAGCTTAGGACTGAAGAAATTTCTCTTCAGGACACTGCAGAAAAATCAGTTTCCAACAACAAATTAGACTGTGCCTTTAACACAGAATATTAAGAAATTAGGTTGTGCCTTTAACAAAGAAATATTTCTGCATATTACAAATACCTCTTTTCCTTCCCCTAAGGAAAGTTCCTTCCATCATAAACTCTCCTTTGCTGTTAAACAAAGTGCATCTGTGTCCTGAGTGAGAAACATCTGTGAGGGGCAATATTCCAGTGCACTACTGGGAAAGCAGGCTGCAGTCATACTTCAGAACTGCAATTGGAGTGGACTGGGCTCCAGAGATTACTGATGAAAAGGGCTTTTTTAGGAAGGCCTGATAGATACTTGCTGAACTCTGAAGAAGCAGCTTATTGTCTCCATCCAATCCATTTTACAATTATCACCTTTATCACAGAGAGCAAGCCACTTGTACATCATGGACCTGAGAACAAAAGGTTTACAAAAAAGCCAACTCTCCCCTTCTCTTCAAATGTCAACAAGGAATATATGTTTTTGTTTTTACTCTGCCTCTGTCATTTTAACATTAAAAAAAAGGCAGTGACATTATCAAGTTTTGCTGTTGTGCACCCATGGGGTTTCAAATGCAGCAGAGGAACACAACTGCATTTACAGACACTTGACTGGAACACTGATGTTAAGACAGCAAAACACTATCTCTTAGAGATATGGGCATTTGCCTCAAAATGTATGTTTTTATTAAAAATAAAACAGACAGCACCTTTTTAGTGGAGTGCCTTTTGGCATCTAAAAATTTTTCTCTATGATTTTTCAAAACATCAGCTTTCTATAGAAAGTAAAATAAAGAGCTTACTATTTAATTGTTCTCAGCAGAAATACTGTAAAGCAGAAGGCATATGAATATGTAATTGATAAAATTGGTAAAATGTCACCTCCTCCAATTTTGATATTTAACTATATCTCATTAGAAAAGCAAAAATACTGCAAAATCAAAGCTGTTTATTTATAGACATTTATATAGTGCTGTCACCATAGCAACAGGGAACCTTTTTTTCTTCTTGTTCAAAGGAAAAGTTGTAATTTTGAAATGAGATCCTTTGATGTTACAGTAGAAACAGGTACTTAGATCCTGTGATGCAAACACTTAGGCAGATGCTTGAAGTACATGACTAGACCTCAGTCAGAGGCACGGTGAAAGAGAGAGAATCAGAAAGGAAAAAGGAAAGGAACCCAGAAGCAATTGAGAAGGACAGGAAGAGTAAAGGGCTTTCCTATGAACATTCACAGCACACTGGGTCCTACAATAAGCCATGATCTCCCCAGTGCTTTTTTCCTGTAATAGTGAGTCGTCCCTGGAGCACAATTCAGTTAATCAAGAGTGCAAGTTCCCAGTTTATGCTGAGGACAACAATGAATATTCTTGAGGAAGAATTTTTAAGAGGATAGTAGCTTACAAATGAGGCTACAGACAGCTGCCTCTCTTCTGAGAGCTGTCAGGAGCCTCACTTTGCTACTCTCTTCTGATTCCCCCAGCATTAGCCTTTATCCAATTCCCACAGAATTAATTGAACTTTTCAACAGTGCAATCTGTTCACAAACACCAAAGATGAGTAAATTAGAACGTTGCTCCTGCATACACCATCACAGAATGACTTACTTGGTGTGTCACGCAATTGCAGTTTCCCAACTCATACTCCCAGTGTGCACAACAAGAACACAACTACTTTTCAGACCCTCAAAAGAAATTGAAACTGGTTCTATACTATTTCACAGAATCACAGAATTACTGAGGCTGGAAAAGACCTCTGAGATCATCGAGTCCAGCCTATGATCTAACACCATGACATCAGCTAAACCATGCCACTAAGTGCAGCATCCAATCTTGTCTTAAACAGCCCCAGGGATGGTGACTCCACCACCTCCCTGGGCAATCCATTCCAGTGTCTAATCACCCTTTCCAGGAGGAAGTGCTCCCTAAGATCCAACCTAAACCTCTCCTGGTGTAGCTTCAGGCCATGCCCTCTCATCCTGTCAGTAGGTTCCTGGGAGAACCCCCTCCTGACTGCAGCTTCCCTTCAGGCAGCTATAGAGAGTGATGAGATCCCCTCTGAGTCTCCTCCAGGCTGAACAACCCCAGCTCCCTCAACCTCTCCTCATCAGACTTTCCCTCCAGTCCCTTCCCCAGCCTCATCGCTCTCTTCTGGACCCGCTCCAGCACCTCAGTATCCTTCTGCAAGTGAGGGGCCCTGAACTGCACCCAGTACTCGAGGTGAGGCCTCACCAGTGCCGAGTACAGGGGCAGAATTGCATCCCTAGGCCTGCTGGCCACACTATTCCTGATACAAGCCAAGATGCTATTGGCCTTCCGTGCCATCTGGGCACACTGCTGACTCATGTTCAGCCAGCTGTCAAGCAGCACTCCCAGGTCCCTCTCTGCTGGGCCACTCTCCAGCCACTCATCACCCAGCCTATAGCAGTACATGGGGTTGCTTCATCTGGTTGCTTCCCACCAAATATAGATTATACACACATGCACAAAGTAGTACTTTAGATCCTTTCAAAAGCTAATGAATTTCTAATTGGCACTGAAAGAAAAATAGATTCTTGGCCTGTTGTCCCTTCATTACCTAAAGTACCTTATCATAAAGATTTCCTCAGGACACAGGTATATGAACTTATTACCTTCAATTCTGCATTTAGTTTGATCCTATCTTTTCCATAACCCAATACTGGCCAAAGCAGTTCATAGAATGGTAGGGGTTGGAAGGGACCTCTGGAAATCATCGAGTCCAACCCCACTGCCAGCACAGGAACACCCAGGGCAGGCCATAAAGGAATAGAGCCAGGTGGGTCTTGAACACTTCTAGAGAAGGAGACTCCACAACCTCTCTGGGCAGCCTGTTCCAGGCTCTGTCACTCTCCCAGTGAAGAAGTTTTTCCTCATGTTGAGGTGGAACTTCCTGTGCTTCACCTTGCTGCCATTACCTCTCTTCCTATCCCAGGGCACCACTGGAAAGAGACTGGCAGTTAATGTGTTTAGTTGTTCCTAAACCAAACATATAAATCTTTGTGCAAGACTGGTGGTCATTTTGAAGTCTTTTTTTTTTTTCTAGGTTGTATTCTATATAGAGCAGAAGCTGTATGTATGACAGCAGGAAAAATGCCAATCTCCTTTCCTGGAAAAGCACCATCAGGCATTGTTATTAGAGCAGACCAGCACTTTTAAAGTGGACTGATGAAGTTATTTTTAAAAACACCCAGTAACATCACAGAGGAGCATCTGATCTCTGCAAAGGCGAGCTGTGCAGCTTATGAAACTAAAGCTTGTCAGACACCAACTGTGTCCAGCAATTGGCTTTGAAAAACTTGTAGTTTAAATTCCACCATGCTGAGTTCAGTGTCCTGCTCACAGCTTGCTCCAAACGCAGGCAGAGCTGCAGGCTGTCTAGCATGACTAAACACAAGTGGCCTGTGCCACCAGGCCCAGTCTGTGTACTTGCAGGGCAAAGAAAGAAACCTACTTTCTTCCAGTCAGTTCACTCTCAGGACAGAGAAATGCAGTTGGGGGTGGGCGGGGAGGAAGAAGAATAGTGTCCGAGCAGGCAGTGTGCTGATAGAGGAGGAGGGAACGTGTCCTACCACAGAACATGAAGGAAAGGGGTGAAGATCTAAAGGAGAAAGAAGGGGATTCCATGTCATGCATTCATCCAGCACAGCAGAACCACCAACCAATGCTAACCCTCAGTCAGTGATCTGTGCCAACTGCGCAAAGTCCCTCAGGAGTAGCCATTGGCTTCCCCAGGAAAGCAGCAAGGAAAACAGGACAAGTGTCACCCATTTTCCCTGAAATTCCACTTATCATTCCTAACCCATTCCTCCCTGAGCTTTACCCTTCTACCCCCGTACCATTCTACCCCTTGATCTGATCCACAAAACTGTGGTCACATTCTGTGAGCCATCTTGGATAACAACCAAAGAAATTATTGTGCCACAGTGCGAGAAGGCAAAGTTTTGTCTGTAAAGCTGAAAAACTCTGACCTGCCTCTGTTTTTGTGGCTTAATACTCTCCCTTCTTTTTAATGATTCTTCCTGCCTTCCACTACTTCCTAGAAAAACCTTCTCTTCCACAGCCTAGATACGCTCCACTCAGAAAAGCCACTTTAAATAGAAAGCAAGTTATTCTGCTGAGAGAAGTCATTTATGGTTCTGTTTATTTGAATAAAATGATAGCTTTACTACTGGAGGATCTCTAAGCCTCCTAAAAGATCATGCTGTGTTAGAGCACAGGCCAGACTGATCTGTTAAAAACTCTGAGAAACAGTAACTGAATGTGGGTTACTGTCACAGGGAACTGTTTAAACCAACAGCACTTACCAAAGACTTGAAAACAACAAATTTTAAGAGAAGGTGGTGAGAATAAGGGGTATAAGAATACCCATTTTTTAGATACAATCATCAGTAAGTTCATAGTGAGATGGACTCGGGAGACTGGATATTTAATGGTAAAAAGATTTCCATACAGTCGATCCATTTTGTACATTGCTTCATAGAGAATGGGCTCTAGGTAATTAGTCCCAATACTTTAACCAGATACCTAGAGGGCATGTTCATGGCATGCTTCACAAGTGTTGGAGCCTGAACTCCAGCTTTGATGACAGCTAATTAAAATACAAAAGTAAGACTCCAAGTAAAACTGCCACCCTACAATCTTAAACCATTTCAAAATGCACATTTGCACGAAAGCAGACCGAAGGGCAGGCTTTCTGTATCTAGCTCAGGCATTTGGTATCTACCACGTTTTTGAAAATGACATTTCAAAATAAATATCCTGTCTTACAGATGATGTGTTTAGCACATGTCAGATTTGTCTGAGGGAGAAGGGCATCCCAGAGTGTAAGAGCTCTTCTAGTTCTCAGCTATGTCAAGGCTTGAGCTAGCAAGCCATTCTACCAGTTCAAGTTTTGAGATTGCTATTAAAAGGAGCCCTTTCTGGTTAATTACCAAAGTTAACAAATCCTCCCGAATCAGCAGTTGCCATTTAAAAGCCAGCATTCGGCAATAGTTACCCAACTATGGTACTGGTGTGAGAACACCAGTATGTTCCTTTGCCCTCACCAGTTATTCAGAAACAGTAATCATTCTCATCACCAGATAAAAATGTGTCTCTTCATTTATTACTTTGCTGGGTTTTTTTCCAAAGCAAAAGCCGTTATCTTCATAACACCTTTAAACATCGGGTCAAATGAGAGGAGATGGAGGGAAGCAAGAGGACCGGAGCACACTGGTAAGCCTGGTCTCAGAACATGCACGTGCAATGCACACAGGCCTGACATACTCAAGAGAAACTCTTCCACCATGCTTAGTCAGCACACAATAATTAGGGGAGGCGACGGGATGTGACAAATTCAGCGTCTGTATCCATTGGGGCCAAATTCACAAGGACTACTAAGATTTCACAGCCGAAGACAGGTGTCTAGGGAGACACTGCCACCAAGGACAACTGTCAGGGGAGCATTATTACATCTTTCCTTACTCCGGAAGGCTTTGAACCTGCAGCGTCTGTGACCTCTAGGGAGGTTATTAGAGTTTTAATTGAACAACGTTTCTGCGGTGCAGGCAGCCGCCTACAACCCCTCCCAGCCTCGCCTGCCCCCCTGACCGGGGCGGGCCGCGCCGCNGATACAGTTCGCGGGTGCGCGGGTGCCGCGCTTCCCGCCTCCCCGCGGGCGACTGCCGGGCGGGCTGTGTGGCCGTCACGGTCCGGGGGCAGGGAAGTCCGCTGGGTCCCTGACAGACGCTCCCTGTTAGCCCCCGTCCCGCCGCAAGGCGAAGAGCAGGGGAACAGGAGACGGAGCGATTAGAAAAGAAAGGCGGAACGGCTTCAGTAAGAGCAACAACTATAAAAATGGAACATACACAAATACATACAAAACCAGTATCGAAGCCCGCTCCCCCGGTGGCAGTTACGTCACCGTCACCACTGATGCTCCGGAGCAGGCACTGGGGAAGTCCCAGACCGGAACAGGATTCAGGAGCTGGATTCAGGAGCACGCGGACTGGGATCAAAGGCAGAACGGACGGAGTCGTCCTCGGATACCAGGCATTGAGCAAGAAGATGCTGAGTATGATACAAGAAGTTGAATCAAGCAAGCACGTGAACACTTGCGCCTGCAGCACATCTGCTTGACCCAGCTTCTCCCAAAGTCAAAGGGACTTCTGATTTCTCATAGAAGCTTTCCATTTCCACACCCACGCAGTACCCTCAAAGGGAAGGACAACTGGTGGTTCGGTAGCATCTTTCACGTTAGGTGGTGTTGGCATGCGGAATTAAATGCTCCCAGGGTGACAGGATTCTAATTATGCATGTGGGAAATAAATGTAAAACTTCAACTGTTGAAATGTTTGCCCCTGAAAAGCTTGTAGATATTAGAGGGAAATAAAATTAACGGCTTAGTACTCCTTCTGGCCTCTTTTTCTGTCTTGCAGATTTTGTAGCTAATTTATCCAAAGAAGTAACTTGTATTATAAGAGATACACATGAGAACTGATGGTTTTCAGAAATGCTTGTTGCCACTCTAAATTTAATTTCATTATGGTCTCTGAATTTTAGTGTTGAGCTCCCATGGACTGGTAATAGAAATGTCAGGCTGCTGAGATTTGTTTTCCAGAGTTTGCTGAAGAGCTATGACACTAATGAAAGCCATTGCAAGGGATCCCGTCTACTCCATTTCTCATTACGATTTTGAGTTACGCTCCAGTCTTATGAGAGGCTTCCGAGTGCTGGACCTTCATGCTTAGAACTAGAGCAACAGTGCAAAATAATCATCACCATTTTCATTAACATTTGTTGGAATAAAAAGTCACTATTTATTTCAACAAAGTTTAGAGATCTCTATTAATTTTCCCAAAGCAGTCGGGAGCAGAAATCTTCACTAAGATTTCATAAATACCTGTTTGCATATACACATAAATGTCACCTGCAGTGCTACTGTTCCTTCTTGTTATGAAATATTTAATAAACCAGGGATAAAGCCAGACATTATGGTAATTTTAATTAAGTGGCCAGTCACATGTCACAAACGATGAATGGCCAAAGACACAGACATAATCGTTCAAGAAAAAAAAAAGAGCACTCTCATGTTCCTATAAAATATTAATAGGATTACAGTGATTTATTGTCATGTCTGCTTCAGAATAACCTGCAATGGGAAAATACCATAGTCTGATAAACTTTTAATGCTAAATAGTTCATTCATTATTCCTAGAGTAACAAGTTTGTAGATCCACATTTATTTGTCTACTGCCTTTAATGAAGGAGTAAGGGAAGTGTTTTCCTTAACACAAGGGGTACCCAGTGAAAGCAGTGTGAATATGCTAATGGCAGAGACAGTCACTTCAGGTGCCCAGACATAGATGCCTGCTGCCGTTTCAGACAGCTTAGGTTGCCCAAGACACCTGCACAAGGCTGGTGGATACAACATGGGACCTGTAAGACACTCTCACGTGTCAATGGCAGCCAGAGGCCTGGCTCAAGCCTGAGTTTCAACATGGTATCGCACACTTATGTTGCCTGATTCAATTCTGATGTGACTGTTCAGGGAATATATCTGCTTTTAGAGACACAGGACTCACATTTAGGAGCTAGAATGGTTGAGTCACCTTTTACAGTCCAATAGGCAGAGCTGTATCTCCAACCTCAAGCAAACACTGAAATGTTTCCCCCTCATACACCCTCACCTCACCTTCCGCGCTTGGGTTATGTATCCCTTTGTATTTACAACCTCTTTGAATGAGAGGGCTTGATCCTGGAAGCTGCACCCATCCAGCAGAACCACTGATGTGCCTGCTCAGGAACATCAACACACTGGACTGCAGCACTCCAGACCTTGCTCAGCTGAAGTCAGCTAGACCCACAAGCTTCTTTGTTGTCTGCTTCTGTGCAGTGTTGCCTCAGCCCTTTTTTACCTAATGCCTCTGTTCTCCCTTGGTTTTCACTGTGTCCATGTGTGCTGTACAAACTAACACCTGATGGGCACTGGTGCTGTTAACCTTTCTACACCAGGAAAAACAAAAGCATCTACACAGGTTGTTGGCACACAGATTTTTTGTTTCATACACTTTATTAGGTGAGGATGGGGGACATACACAAGGGATGTGGCAGTCTGCCTGTGGGTAGGTACAACCCACAGCAGAACTTGTGGGCTGACCAGCAGTATGTAAAACTGGATAAGCACCAGTGATTCAAGTCTTGTAAAGAGTAGTAAGTGACGTCTGTGGAGAGTGCTGTTGTCTGATCATCCTGCCAAAGAGCACTGTTTCAGCTCAAAACATCAGTGAAATCATGTGAGGCTAAAGGCAGCACGTAACTTCCTGCACATTGGCTCAGTGTATTCTAAATGCAGGCAGCAGAGAGAGCTGAACGAGGGATTCTGAAAGAGCTACATGCCTCAAGCCTCTCTTACAAATTCACATAATTCACAAAATAAATTATGCGTATTCATATCATTCTACCTCAGGTGTATGATTTTTTCAGAGATGATAGACACTTTGTTTCCATCGAAGAGCAAGATTTTATTAAACTGTCTCTCATTTGGAAAATGCAAGTAGTAACCCCACTCTCTGGGGTACCTGGCAGGTATTAATAGCTGTATCGTGATCAGTACCTCCCCCCCCCAAGTATCAATTTTTCACATGCTGATGTTGAACACATGCAAGAGTAAAAAAAAGAAATTAAAAAAATCTGCTGCTGAGCAATGCTGCCATTGAAGTGACTCTTGTCTAGAGGTGGTGAGGAAACTTGGTTTCTGAAAGCACAGCTCTGATCCCAGTGTTGCACTCCTCAAGCCCAAGGGCTGGGTAATTGCTGGTGTTGCCAAGGAAGGTTAAGAATTTGTTTCTCTTGTTGCAGGTAAAACAAAGTGAAATGAGCACATGCTGTTCAACAGGTAAGAAAAGATGAATATTCTATAGAAAAAGAGATTGAAAAATCTTTAAAGAATGTCAGTCAAAGCTATACAGTAGTTTTGTGGTGGTATTAAGAGAACAAGAAGAACTACCAGTCTCACACGCAAGGCACTGGCCCCTGCTTTCTGCCGCTAGCAATCAGATCCCACAGACCACAGAAGTGAGTAGCATGTGACAATCTGCACTGGTGTGACAGCAAAGCGACAGAGAGGGTAGCTCTTTTCCAGTGCCTCATGAAGTGACAACAACTTCTGCCTGGTTTCAAAGTGGTCTGCTTATTTTGGAAGGCAGGACAGTTAGATAAGCAAACACCTTATTTATTTAGTCATTTGTTTATCTACCAACATGGTATAGGCAAGATATTGAGGGACTTGAGAAGTAAGGAATTATCCCTCATGACAGGGTCATAGAGAGATTCATGTATGGACTTTAAGTAGATGTTCCTCTTAAGTACAAAAAAAAAAAACAAACCAAACCAAACCAAACCAAACCCAAAAAAACCAAAACCAAAATAAAAAAAGACTTTCACTGATCTAATACTACAACTAAGTACAATCATCCACAATACAAAGAAGGAATAGGTAGCAATGAGTGACAATGAATAAAACAGACAGGAAACTAGGGAAAGTCAGTGACATCACTGCCAACATCGATAGGTGTGCCAAAACCTTGTGAAAGCTCTTCTGGTTGTTAAACTGACTGTCTCATGAAATACTAGCAAGTACCCAGAACTGGGAGAGTGTGAAAATCTTATTGCTCTATAAATTATCTGAGACGGTCCTGCCAATAACAACTTGCTGTAAGGAAGAGAGACATTGGTAATCATGACAGCGACTGTGTTCAACTGTCATGTGAATATTCTTGGGCAATTATTCAAATCAATCATTCCTTCTCCAGATAGGAAAGATTCATGACTCATAGTATTTCATGTCATTCAGTGACTGAATTGATGATGCTCTGCTATTTCTGGTGTTCTGTAATCTGCCCATCTAAGATGATAACACTGTCACACATTTAACCACTGAGGTGGAGACCTGTCTGGCAGAAAATGGGAGAACATGGGCCCAGATCTCATGAGAAGCATCATGGAGGTTCTGAGAGACCAGTTCCCTTCTGCACTGAGCAATACCCAACCCAGAGACAGTTTTGGAAGTGGCAGGAGCAATGATGGTTGTTGCCACTGGCAGGGTGTGAGAGGGAGGATCACTTGAATGAAGGGAAGAAGGCGATGCATTTAATCACTCTGCTTCCACATGGGATGGATATGAGACCATTTGTTGTTAGAAGCCCTCCAATTTCAGTGCCTAGTGTCCCTGTCATTGAGAATGACCCCCATACTCGATGATGTTCCTGCCTCTTGGCTGTCTGCCTCATTTTCCCCAGCCCTGTATGCTTTGACCTCCTCTCTCACATCTGCTGCTCTTCATAAACAGGGTGTCCTATCACCACACCTTTTCTCCTCCTATCCTTTCTGTCAGGAATTCCTCTACCATGGGAATGTGTCCTGCTTCTGTGAGAATTACTGTTGGTAGCAGACATTACAAAAATGTGCGACCTATCTGTGTATTCACTGGACTGTTGCAACCTGGACTGTGACTACATGGATTTGGACCTTTGATTTGGCCTGATACAGATGGTCCTACCTTCTTAAGTATATATCATGAAGTATAGTTAGTTTATCTATTCCCCCATCCCCTTTTTTCTTTCTTTTTAATAATATGCCCCATCTGCCCCTTCCTGTCATCTGTACATGTGTAAAGGCTGATTCCAGTCTGTAGTCACAAGAGGATGGATTAAGGCTGTAAATTTGCCTTTGCCAAACCTTACGCACCTTATTTTGTAAACTAAATAAAATACCACATACATGTTACTACTAAAAGTACCAGTGTGATGTAAATTGGCTTATAGTACCACAGGGCTTCCTGCTACTGTTCAAGAAACAGAATTAACATCAGAAAGTGGTAATTTGTAATGGCATTTTTCTTGAATAAAATAACAAAACTAAGTCTTCACTGGAAGTAGTTTCCCTTTTTTCTACATGTAATGGTTTGTAACAAAATAAAAGAGTGGCTACCTCTTCAGGCTGGTGATAGCAAATAAAAATATGATTCACCTCAGCTTTCACATGCTGTGTCTCTTTCCAAAGAGTTTCTTTCCTTTATTGATGAGCCTTTTGGAGACAAGATTTTTAACAGTTCTTTCTGCCAAGTTGTAGTTAGCAGGATATTTGGATTCCATTTTTTTTTAAGCCTGAGTTTTGTCTCCCAACTGTACATCTGTACTGCTCAAAAAAATAGCTGGTGGCTTGTGGCTAGAATGTATTCTAGGATGCTTAATTTGAGCAGGTGACCATGTTACTGGTTATTTCAGATGCTGCAGTTTAACTTGCTGACATCCGATATTCACTGCAAGCAGCAATCCTCCAGAGAGTCTTTCTTCAGCCATTTCTTTTAGGTCCAACAGGAGCATACTAAAACCATCCTCTCCTTGGCAGCTGTCCTAGAAGTTGCAGGAGTTGTAGAGAACAGTGGATTGGGAGGACTATGGCCAGCTAATCCCTGTTTTGGTTATTAAAGCTGGTGCCTTGTCAGAGTCTGTCTTCACCAGAAAGTGTGTTGCTAGGAGCTCATTTTTTAAATAACATAGTAAAATAAAATGAAAATAAGACAAAGAATAAGGTTCTGCTCTGCTGGGAACACAGGACCTCTGGGCTTTAACATAAACTGAGCACCTATCTGTTTACCACAGAATTTATACTTGGGGTAGATGGGGATTCTCCAGGGCAACAGCTCCTTGGGCAGTAATTTTTATTTTTTTTTTTACCAAAACTATATATCATTTATCTGTGCATCTTGGGCAGGGATTTTGGCTCATTGCATTCATCTCACAGAAAGTCAGAGCAGCTCTCATTTCCCTTCTCTTACAAAACATCGCTGTCTATGAGTATGCTCCAGTTCTTCCCTCTTCCCTTTTATGCTGACATAAAAATCATTTCTAGCTGAAGCCACTCTATCTCCTGCAGCTATATCCCCCTGTGAACTGTGGCCACCTTCCCTGTGCTCCCTCACTTACAGATGACACATCTCATCACATCTCATTTATATTAAAATGATTTCTGTGGGGTCACCTTCTGCTTCACACCCGAAGTGAGATAGAAAATTAAGCTCTTCCTTTTGTGCCATTTGGATTTAAATTGTAGATTTTAAACCATCCTCTCCGCTCGATCCTTTTATTTTCCACAGGCAACACCACTACAGTGGCAACTCCAAGTGGCTGCACTGGATGATCAAAACCAAGAAGTCACAGGCACGTCAACTGATGTGATGTCATGAGTGAGGTGGATAATAACAAACATGCAGTACTTCCGGTACCCACTGAGTTTCTTTTCATTTTCTTCATAGAAAACCTAAACAGCCCACTGTGTAAAGTATAAAAAAAGTTATATTGGCACATTAGCGTAGTGATTATCTTCTAGAGTAAAACCAGCAGAAAGGTAAAAGAGCTTTAATCTTTTCTATGAACAAAAATGATGCATGAAGTGAAGAGATACTTACACTGAAGTCAGACATGGTGGCTGTTGTGACTTCTTAAACTTCCATCAAAAATAGTTCCTTGCAGGTGAGTTTGGCAAAAGTTGTTTGTGTTGTTTAAGGTAAAATGCTGGGCTTCTTTATAAAGTATAATTGCAATTACTGTGCTTCACAGGCAAGAAAGCTGCCAGGAATGAGTAATTCTGGATATGGGATACATACAATACAATAAATAAGCAAACCAATACTTTGGAAATTGCTTCTTTCACTTGAGCTTGATTTAAATGTTTGAAGTGTTTGCAGCTTTCCAGGATTCCTCAGTCTCAACCATTGGCTTTCTTTATTATCACTGTGAAAGAAGCTGCTGCCAAATGGAGAGCTGAAACAGTCAAGAGCTGTGTTCACTAGCAACATACCTTTCAAAGCATTTAGAAACTGCCATGGTCCCAGACCACAGCTAACCTTTTAATCAGCACTATTAGGTTTTCTTGCTTCTTTTTCCAGGTCGGATGGTGTTAATTTCTCTCTTGGGAAGAGCAGCAGATGAAATGGCCTGAGGGGGTTACTGCTGAACACAATTCCTGTGATGCCCTAGATGAGGATGGTATCCCCAACTACATTCCGGTTCAAGGGACAGAACAATCCTCTGCATTTCTTCACTGTGTGTGGTGCAGATCTGATGGGTCTCGCCTGAGTCTTGGAGCAGAGATGGTGGAAAGATGGAGTCTTTGCTCCTTCTGGAACAAATAAACAAATTATTCCATAGAGAAGGCTATGCAATAAAAATAAATCCATCTCTTTCATAGTGGCTACTGGTTAAACCCACAACAGTTTAAAGAAGCACCAAGCCACCTGTTCAAGCCTTCATCACAGCATATCCAGAGCGGACCCCAAAATGTGTCTGGGGAGTGAGATGGGACAGAGGTCCTAGAATAACAAAAGCTATTGGGTTAGCATTTTTGTCCTGGGGCTGTAAAAGAAATCTTTAGTAAGTAAAGCCATGGCATGAAAATCACTTTGTAGCTTGAAGATGATGTCCAATTTTGAGTTGAAATTCACTCTCCTTAGTGGCCGCAAGGCCAAAGTATGCAAAGAGATTCTAAGTCCTGTTTTCAAGGTGTTAGTGGTTCACAGATCCCTCTGCTAGTTCCTCTGTACATGAATTAATTGTATCCAGAGCACAAGCACAAGCTCATGTCAGAGCACCGCTGGAGGTTGTGTTTGAAATTCCAAAATCAAAGATTAGTGAGAGATAATCTGACCAGATGAGAGACACTGAGTGCTGACACATTGTGAAAATTTGGAGGTGAATGGGATCTGGGCTTTTTAAAAAATCTAAGTTTTAGAAAAGTTAAATTGCAAAATAACACTCTTCTATGTGGAAACCTTGAGGATTGTTCCCATCTTTGAATCTAACTTGCAGTAGACTATGGTCCTTTTCTTCTCTTCAGTTCCTTCTTATGAGATGGTGATATATTTAGCCTAGCAAAGAAGGAGTGTGCAAAACTCATGTGAGCTATAAACACCTAATTCTGCTGATGGGAGTGTTATAGACTAATTTATGTTACAGATCATTTCTTCAGACAGTAGATTCAATGTGTGAGTGTGATAGTTATGGTCCCAGCCTCTCTGCTGTGGCTTTAGTACTAGGATCATTAACTACTGACCACATAACCCACTAAAAGGAGCTTAGTTCTCTAGTTGCTGCGCAATCGGTTCACGGCCACAGTCTTCATTAGAATAAAATAAGCAATCACAGGCAGTGCTGTGGGACTAGGAGCGACAGGAGATAACTCCCCCTACCGATACTTGAATAATTCAAAGGAAAAGCAGCATCTCAAATAGCCAGCAAAGGCAACTAGGCCAATACAAACAGCAAGAACCTGTGTGAGGAGCACAGATGCAGCTTGATGCTCCGTACAGTTAAATGACTGGATATCACGAAGGAAATTAACCACTCAGAAAAAAAACAGATTTTGGAGAAAAGGCGATTTCCAAGACCTTGTTTTTAAGGACAAAGAAGCACCAAAGCTGAAATTTAAGCTTTTCACACCCATTTCAGCTGTCATAGAAGCCCATGGATTGTCACATCCAGGCCAAGGGAATTGTATGCACAGGCCACATGGGAGCTGCAGGGCCACCATGCAGTGCAGCTCACACTGAAACACTTGCAGGCACATGCCACAGTGTTATTACAGACTCTCATCACCTTACTTCCAGGGGTAATTCTGCTAAGATGTGGCATGACTAAGATGTAATCACAAATGGGTAGGCAAATGACTCCCTTTCTGATTAGTGTTTATGTAATGCCTGAGTCCTATTACCAGCCCAGCAGCTGAAATCCTTTACAGCCAAATGCTGCCAGTAATTTCACTGCCTGGAAAACACTATTTGTAAGAGGTTTACTGAAATTCAGTGTCTAAAACTTGGGTTGCTATGTGTTATGATGCATTATGATCTATAGTGCAGGTGTTTTCAGTGCTTCTAAGGAAAAACATTTTACCTTTTATACTGTGTATCCATAGCTTAGGAATTACAAACCTGTATTTTGAAAATGGAAAGAAAGCTCAGATTTTTGAGCAAAAAGGCTGCTGTTCAGTTTCCTCCTCTTCCCAGACACAAGGACAGCTATCCTGTTGCATCTGCTGAAAGCCAGCCTCAACTCAGAAGATCTCTCCAGTAAACTGCCAGCACAACACAATCAGCTCTGTGACTCGGTGGAAGTTGCTGTACCTCCATTCACAAACCTTCAGTGAGACTTAAATTGTAACTAGAATCCATACTCGTGCAAAATTACAAACATATACTTTGCTTGTCTCATATGTAACTGTGCTTGAAGAGGGAGAAACAGCCTCCTCACTGCTACGGAAAAGCTGCTTGCTCTCTGGTGACTGGGTCAAGACAGTCCTGCAGTCTTAGGGTGAGAGATAGGACCTGACTCTGGTCCTAAACTCAAGGGAATTATTTCCTACTGTAGACATAGCCTGGCTTTCCAGCCAGCATCTTCCTGCCTACAGACTTGTTGATAGAGTCAGATACTGCTTGCTAAGTTTGCTTCAGAATTACATCAAGACAGTGTTTGGAAACATAGCTAGCTACCTTAAGATATATGAAAAATGAGGTTGGATTTTGCTCCCACTACCCTAAAAACATGCCTGTGTACCAGTGTGCCCTCTGGAAGGCATATAGTCCTGTCCAGTTTCCTTATCATGTGCAGTAAACAGTATGATGTTAAAGCATTCAGTGGTTTCTTATGCTTTAATCAGTAGGTTTTATGTGAGCAAAATGACATGGAAAGTGTATTCACGTGGTTATGCACCTATCATTTCCACTCTGATCAGGCCACATGAGGTTGTATCTGGCACCTTGGTATGCAAAGGAAATCTGCTTTTGATGGAAACTAATATAGGGTTTATTTTCTACATTAGCATGTGATAATTATTATGTGGGGTTTATGATGTATTACGACTACATCATAGTATACATGCACACAAATACTTGCATAATACATCAGTGTGTTAAATACAGGCATCTTTAGGATAGAGGCTGATAAAAAAATATAATCAGAAGCTTAGGACATGGAATGAGGACTGCATATTGACTACCTCATTTTACAGTCCAATAACGTAGTATCTGTGCTTCCCCACATCATGTACAATGTGCATAAATTATTTTCTCTAATCTGTCTACTTTTATATCCCTGAATATATTAGGACTTTCTAGATTTCTTTCTTTATAAATTGCATAATTCAGGGTCAGTTAAATAGCTGCAGCTCAAAGATGCATGCTGTGGTCATGGCAGAGCAGGATGCCTTATTTCTGTTTTGTGCATCTGTAACCATGGTGATTTTGTGGCTGCAGCTTTCAGCTTTTCCCAGTTTGGGTGTGGCCTATGGTGGGTAAAGGCATGCTTCTCCATCTAAGGAAGATCTCATGTACAGGATCTCTTCAGATACATTTTTAATTACTACAGTCTCTTAATGACTCCTTTTGATTTCCCCATTGAATTGCCCTTCTTGAGTTTCAGTGACTTGTGAAACCAAGTGATACCTGCAACGTGTTCAGTCAGTATTCTGAAAAATTCACCCCGGACCTCTTCACCTTCTAAAGGACAACACTCACCTGAAAAGCAATGCATCCTGCTGCTTTGTGCTTGTGGCTCCACACAAAATGGTATGTTTTACAAGTGCAGATTTCCTTCCCTTGGCTGCTGGCCTTGCCAGCCTACACTGAAGAGCATGGCCATGCTGGCTGAAGTGGCCACTGAGGGCAGACTTGCTTTGGCTCCAGGCAGGTTGCCTGCAAGACGGGGGCTTCTGTAGCATCTCACCGTAGGGAAGTGAAAGGATTGCATGTTTCTGAACCAGCAGGAGTGCAAAGGAGACATGTGTTGAGGTGCAAGGAGCAGGGAGTCTCTCATTGTCCTCTTCACCATTTGATCCCCTCCATGGCTGTCATGAACTTGTGGAGACCATTTGCCTGTGGGACATAGTGCCAGAGAAAAAGCGTGCCAGATGTGCTCTAGGGGCAGCTGTGGGCTGCCTGGCACAGACATCCCCCTTGCTAGGAGTTGCAGGCGGCAATCTGCAAGGCTGCAGTGTGTAAACCTTGCCAGCTGCTGCCAAGAGGTGACTTAGCTGTGCCAGCTTGGGATGGGGGGTGCTGTCTTTCTCCCAGTATACCTGGGGGGCTTGCCCTCAGCTTGGCCTTCATGAAACGGGAAATTATATTGCACGCTAGGTTAATCAGCATTTAAAAGAGCACCCATGTCTTCTCCCACTCAAACTGCACTAAACACAAGTTTAACAGCACTATTTTTCTAGTGCAATAATATATCTTCTTTTCATTAAGTTATCCTTAGGTTATCTGTCACCCTAAATAGCTGAGCAGTTGAGGTGCATTATTAATCACTGACAGACTTTTAGCATATGAAATAGTGCAGAGGAAAGCAATTGGATCACGTCCTCACCTCTATGAGCGGGCTCAAATGTGATGAGGGCGATTTATGGTTAAAAGCTGCTCTATGGAAAGAACACACAGGATTTGTTAACTAGAGACAAGCAATTTTAGAGCAGTGCTGCTGCATTTCTGACAGAGGGCAGCATTGAGTACTTTATCATACGGAAAAAAAACCAAACCACCAACCAACGCTTCTTAGCTCTCCAGCGATTACACAGAAGCAACAAATATATTGCTGTTTGCTACTAGTGACGGTCAAAGTATTCTAGGTGTAGATGACCCTGAAACACAGCTATCACCGTAGTCAGAGAAGTACTTACATAAAAAGAACAAGTCAACCGACATTGCTTAGTTGTGTTTTCTGAAAAACCTTGGCAGCCTATTGTTCTTTGCCTATCAGCCTTGCAGAGTTAATATGAAGGCTGGTTTGCAAGAGAGTGGTCATGTCCTGCCCACACTCCTATGCTCCCCCAGCCCAC
>VWZY01012796.1:246948-271490 GCA_013399075.1 Chloroceryle aenea | reverse complement strand
CTCACTGCATCCCCATTTTTAACAGAAAGGAGGCAATTGCTATATGAAATGGCTAGAAAAGCATGTGCACCATGAGCTTGAATGGACATTGAAAAACTTGCCCACAATGGAGGTATTTTTCAGTAAATGTGCATATTTCCCCCAGAATGGTGTGTTTTAGGGGTGTGTGTGCTATCTGCTGCTGTGCGACCTCGGAGTAGGCATTTTCCCTATAACTTCAGAACAAACTGCTGCGTGTTTGCCCTGTCTCAATGATATTCATTCATTTGCTAGCGGGCTTAATGCTGATGTCTGTGCAGGGGAAAATATTAAAATAACAAGACAAGGAAATAATAGAAGGAGGTGATTCTTTTTAAACCTTTCTTGGGAGTGAAGACAAGGATTCATTTGTCCTGAGCCTTTGTTCAGGAGCCCTCAGCACAGCAGCTGTCAGAGCAGGGAGCAGGAACAAGGTAGCTGGATAGAAATATTAAAAAAACTTGAAATACATCTATAAATCATGTCACCACTTTTCTCTGCAGGGGCTCAAGAGGAGGAGGAAAGAGGGATCAGAACAGTGGATGGATCAAAAAACCTTCAGAGGAGACATCAGCCCCATACTGATCTTTGGCATGATGTAAGCATCTTTGAGGGTGGCTGTAGGTAATCTCATTTGTCTAAAATAGAAATGACTGTACCCAAATATTTATATGCCTCTTGAGTGGCTTTAAAAACATTTAAAGGCCTTTGCTCATGCAGAGTGAAACTTTTCAAAGGGGCACAAGTTCTATTGACTTGCAAGATGCTATCAGCACCTATGTCACCCGGCTGCTTTTGGAAATACTCCCTGCAGCACAGATAAGGCCGGCTGATGGATATCATCCTGTTGTCCCTGCAGGCAGGTGTTCTTGCGGCTCCCACAAGGCAAAGGATGTTAGGACAATGAAAGGGGATTGAGGGAATTCCTGTCTCACACAGCCCCTCAGTGCCTTAGGAAGGATGAAAGCATCTGTACAGATTTTTCTGGAGGTCAGATTGGACCTGATCAGGCCAGAGTGCATGAAGGGAAGTTCAGCTGAGCTGTCAGGTCTCATACGCTGAGGACGAGGGTCCTGGGTCCTCACTGCTCCTCTGCCATAGGTTGGATCCAGGCAGAGGGGTTGCTCCCTAGCACTGGTACCCCTTGTGCCATGAAGCCAGACAGCCTGATGTGGGCATTGCCAATAATCTGTGGACCTGATGGCTGGTCGCCATGGAGGGAGAGGTTTTTGTGTCCCATTTCTGGATTCTTGTCTCCATTGACTCTCCTCCCCTGCAGGTTGTCAGTTACTGCCTTCCTGTTGTAACTTCCCACTCCACATCTGGTCACCCATCATGGCCCAAGGTGTGTCACTGGGCTGCTGTTGCTGTCCCCTTGGTCACTGCCCAGCCCAAAGGGACCTTGAGCGATTGTGTGTTCAGAACAACACAACGTTTTGGCTGCAGCTGCCAATAGTTTGTTTAATTTGCAAGGGATCTGTGGCTGGGTAAAATCCTTGCAGCAGCACTGCTTTCACCTGTGGACTGCAGAAGGTGTGTGACAGGTTTTAGGGATCCATAGAAGTGCTTTTAACTGCTTCATTTGTGCCTTCTCCTTCCCTTTCTGCCCCACTATAAAGGCATATCTGACCTGTGGCATCAGAGGTGGTTGAAGATAATATTGGCCACACCATCTTCTTATGTGCTTTAACTACTTTAGCTCTACAAGCTAGCTATTTTTGCTGTTTTAGCTGACTTAGGACTGCTTGAACTTGAACATGCTCACATTTGCCTTCAGGAAGGGAATGCATAGGCCACATTGGGCACCATGCAGGAATGGGGAGGTTAGAGTTACCAATAGCTGATCCAAGCATAACACTGCATTGATGGTACTACCATGCTGCTGTTTATCAGGTGCACGAGGACTGTGCTTTGCTAAGACCAAACACAGTAACTTTGTCTTTTTTGCAAATTCAGAATATTATGGTATCATAAATCTTAGGCCTTGAATGGAAAAAAGTCCTTTTAGAGATGGCAAATGTTTCCAGTTTTGTTGCCAACATCCTTTAGTGATTTGTAACACTTGTCCCATCCCACCTGGGGGGGGGGTGGTGGTGAATCTTTGCAGTCCCCTGAAAAGAGCACTGACAGAAGAGCTGATCCCTGCCCAACAGGGCCAGGGTTGGTGGAGTCATGACACCAGCTCAGAGGAATGACACCAAACAATGTATTGATATTCACTGGCAACAGTTAATAAACTTTTCTGGATAAAAGTCTTTGGTGCAGGATTTATTTTCTTATCAGTTGCTTTAGGATAAAACTAGGCTATGTTTATCAATGAAAAATTAAAAAAGTTGAGGAAAAAGAAAGAGAGATATCATCGCCCTCAGATCCCATGATGAAGATGACAGATGGGGAGTCCTCAAGTGATGGGTGCACAGGCAGTGTCTTGGGCTTGAGCCTTTTATAGTCTAGTTCCCACTCCTTGTTTGTGCCAGTAACACCCCTTTTTTGCACCAGTCATAGAATCATAGAATGTTAGGGGTTGGAAGGGACCTCTAGAGATCATTGAGTCCAACCCTCCTGCCAAAGCAGGATCACTTAAGGCATGTTGTACAGGAACAGATCCAGATGGGTTTTGAAAGTCTTTATGAAAGGTGACTCCTCAACCTCTCTGAGCAGCCTGTTCCAGTCCTCTGTCACCCATGCAGCACTTGATCTGCACTGGTGACAGTGTAGGGGGTGGTCACAAAGGGTTTTTCAGGCAGTCTTAAGCCCCTTCCTCAAATAAACTCTGCATGACCTTTGTCCACTCAACACATCAGAGCATGGAACTGTGCACCCTCTGTCACATAGCAGTGTCCTGCTCCTGCTCCTGCTCCTCTTACTCCTCTGGGCCCTGCTCCGGGCTAAGCTCAGGGCTAACCCTGTTTTAACTTTGCTAAGCAGAACTTGCCCTGACACAGTGTTTGAGACATTTAACTCCTTCAGTTTCTCACAGAATTCCCCTAGTCATTTTTACTATGTCACATGCTAACAGCAGCAATTCTACTTCACAGGAAAACACAACAGAAGAAACCATGCCACCTTTTGAGATGCTGTGATAGATTAAATATCTTGTAAGTGCCAAACGAGAAAAACAGTGATGCATTCATGTTTCATACACTTTATCTCACCTTGAGATGCCTGTGGCATTTACTGAGTGCTGATAACATTCTGTGTGGTTCCAGTAGCAACCGAAGTAAACTGGGCCACAGAAGAGCTATAATGTCAGAGGAAAAGAAATTAGCACCATCGAACAAATGATTCCACTCTGGAAGAGTGACCCTCAAAATTCACACTTGGAGAATGCAGATGCTGAGCATAGCTCAGCCCAGTGCTGAGGCTGAGTGTACAAACCATAAGCAAACAATGAATCACCATTATGTGTACGAGCAAACCTCCGTGCTGAAGTGGGAGAAGCTTTGAAAGATCTTCCCCTGGCCAGCTGGGCACATGGCTGCATGGTTCACTCTGCCTGGCATTCAAGTGATGAGTGCCAGCAAGAAAATAGAAAAGGTTATTAAGCCAACTTGCTGCCAACATGCTTCTGCTTCACCCTCCAGCTAATGACAGTGATCCCCTTCAGTACCCTAAGTCCAGCTTACCTTCTGCAAGTACATCCCTTATGGGTGCAGGACCACAGTGGGCTTTGTGACCTGCCGGAACAGGTGTGCCAGCATAACTGGGAGATACTCAGACACAGTATAGGTTGAGACAGTGGAAATGATGGGAAAGAGGAGGGAAGAAACTTCTAAGGAGAAACATCTGTTCTTTTTACCATTAGCTATAAGTGGTACCTTTTTAATTATTGAGATGCTGAAGCTAGCAGAGCTTGCAGAGTGGATTGACTTGATAATTATTTAGAAGTATCCCAATTGCTAGCGTGGATTCCCATGTAGTCATTTTCTAACTGGTTAGAGGGAAAACTCTACTCTTCACAATATTATTATGTCCTGTCAATTATGAAGATTTATTAATTTCCGTTAAGCTACCTTGAACCTCAGCTTTATCACTTCACTGCTGCTGCCACACCACCATTGTACATGTGAAAACACAGAGGTAAGGCATGCTTTTCAAAGCTATACACAATTCGTCTCCCTGAGTTTTGATGGCTCCCCTCATGTACAAGATAATACCATCTAACACACCAACCACACCATCACGTGGTGCTTTTCTCAGGTTTGATTCAGCACAGCACCTTAGGGCACACCTCTTAATATCTATAAGCGAGTTGAAAGTGTGCGATGAGGCCAAGCCTTAATGTTTTCCACAGCTCTGTAGGTTGCTGCATTAAACAGTCCAGTTCATCAGGCTCGTGTGCTGCTGGGCACATATTTAAGCCCATTGAAACCGGGATTTCTGTAGATGTAAATTCCCTGTCTTTCTGAGTCAGGTCCTGAATTTAAGGCAGGTTGATCAAAATCTTTAGGAAATGTGGGGATGCTGGTGTCTTACAGTTCAGTGTAGCTCATTTAAGCCTGTGCCTGGATGCAGCAGAGGCTTAGCACACAGCTATTGTTTTCCAGTCTAAGAGGACGTGGCTTATGATGCCATTTTCCTCAGGACTTGGTGTCATTCCAGAGGGAGGCTCTGGCATCTGTTTTGTGAGAAATCAAATTTCCTCCTCTCCCTCCCCTCCTTCTTTTTGTCCTTCTTTCTTTCTTTCTCCTCCTCTTTTCCGTTGCATTGCATTCCATTCCATTCCATTCCATTCCATTCCATTCCATCCCATTCCCAGTTAGTCTCAAATGCCTTATTTAATTTTTAGATTAGTGAGACTCATTAAAAGAATCACAGTGACACTCTATTGCCTGTTTGTGTGGTTGCAACGTTGGCAATGTCCGTGCAGCTTATAAACACCAATGAGGAAGTCACGGCTGTTGTAAAACACTATCTGTTTTACACACAGACGTAGAAAAACTCAAAGAAAATGTTGTGACAGAGTGTTTGATTTTTCTCTCCAATGCGTAATGACTGTTTCTTATACCAACCTTATATAAATATATTAGTTACAGACACCGAAATAGAGGCAGACAATACAGAGATGGTATATATGTAAGCTACATCATAAACACTGTTTATATATTGTATTTCTACACATGCAGCAACGCACTGTCAGTGAGGGGGGCACACATGCAGCCTGCTCTGAGTGTGCTGCTACCCCTCCTCAGCTATTGCTTGACTGTATAGGGAATATACAGGAAAGAAGGTGCTTCTGGCTTAGCAAAACTGCCTGTTTTGATCCCTGGTGGTGCTTTGAAGTTCAGCCTTGGGTTAGAGTCTCATTAACTTTTAGAAAAGAACATCAGCCTCCTTTGGTTTTGAAAAAGGAAAGGTGGATTTATGGGAGCAGAGTTAAGGAGACCTCAGCTGAGAGGCTACTCCTCAGGAAAATCTCCCCCATTTCTTCATTCCCAGCTCCCTGTCTGCCTGCACAGCTGCCCCCTGTGCCTGTTACTCCACTTACATTGCACCCCAGGGTTTGTGCTTTTCAGATGGTGGAGGACACCAAAACTTACTGTCACATGCTTTATTTTGGGACCCATCTGAAAGATGGGGCTGTTGAAGGCCCACTGCAATGTGCAATAGCCAGAATACAAGAGGTGCCACTAACAAGCCCTGAATGAGTGGAAGCCTGCCACTCTGAATCGGAGGCCAATTTTCTGCACAGGGGCTTCACTGTAAAATCGCTCTTCACAGCCTCATCCCAAGCAACTGCAGCAAGTTGGGGCCATCTGCAGATTTGCAACCTCACTGCTCATCTCTTTTTCCAGCTCATTAAACACCAGCTCATTAAACACCACCAGCCTTCTTAAGGAATTTGTGAGTTGCTCCTACAGCTACCCCGATGAAAATGATCCTAGCTCATTTTCTGCCTGTCACTGTTTCATCATCCTTTCCCTCATATGATGGGGTGGGTAGGCCAGCGATGCACCCAGCATGCCCAGTCCCTTCCCACAGGAGGTACCAAGGGCTCCAACTCAAAGACATGTGTGACAGCAGGGACAGTGTGACCACACATGGGTACATGCAGCCCACCTCCCCTGCCACTCCTCACGCAGGTTGCCTTGGCAAAGATGCCCACTCTTTCTGCCCATCACTTCTTCTTCCTCTCCCTCTCTTAAAGCTAGCAGCACTCCCTTGGGTCTCCTCTGTCCACTAGGAACATGCACAGTCCCTCCACCAGCTCCTGATGCCCCCTGCTTGCCAGTCCATCAACAAAGCCAACAGCCAGAGGAGACAGCCAAGCACCAGGCAAGGGCTATGCCATGCAGCATCTTTACACTTCTGGCATGATTTTAAATGATGGCCTCAGACAGCCCTTGGTCAGACACGGCTGCTGTACCTGGAAAGATAGAGATTGACTTATCCATGTCTGCTCCTCAGGGCTCCCTGAGGGCTTGCCAAGTCAGCATGCCTCTCCTCCTGACCTCTTACGTGTCCCGAGGAACTTGTTCTGTGAGAAAGTGGGAGAGGAAGTTGGAAAATCCCAGATGTAGCACAATTAAAACCACTGGGAACCTGAGGCTGGCCCACAAGCAGCCCCAGGGGTCAGCCTCCAGGGACTCTTGCAGCAAAAACCCCAGGGAGCCTTCTCCCAGACAGAACAATCTGCCTTCCCTTCCCTTTCCTACACTTTAGCTTTTAGGAGTTTCACCTGTGTGGTTTAGGGTTTGTTTGTTGTTGTTTTGTTGTTTTTTTTTTCCCCACAGTTTTTCCCCATATGGTTTAATTTGCACATCTAAAATAAAACCAGCTTCCTTGCTGTTAGCAGGCAGCAGGTCTAAGCAACAGGCTACGGAGTTTCCTGTTTTTCTGTCCCCATGAGCATAACCAAGCTCAGCATTCCTTGTGGTCTCAGTGTTTCACAGGATCACAGGATCACAGGATAACAGGGGTTGGAAGGGACCTTGGGGATCTTCGAGTCCAGCCCCCCTGCCAGAGCAGGACCATATAATGCAGCACAGGTCACAGAGGAACGCATCCAGGTGGGTTTTGAAAATCTCCAGAGGAGACTCCACAACCTCTCTGGGGAGCCCATTCCAGTGCTGTGTGACCCCTACAGTAAAGACATTACAGAATCACAGAATCACAGAATCATTTAGGTTGGAAAAGACCCATGGGATCATCGTGTCCAACCATTCACCCTACTCTGCAAGTTCACCCCTAGACCATATCCCCCAACACTACATCTAAAGCGATTCTTAAACACATCCAGGGATGGCGACTCAGCCACCTCCCTGGGCAGCCTATTCCAATATCCCACCACTCTTTCCATGAAGAATTTTTTCCTATTGTCCAGTCTCAGCCTACCTTGTTTCAGCCTGAAGCCATTCCCTCTGGTTCTGTCACTAATTACCCAAGAGAAGAGACCAGCACCAACCTCTCCACAGTGTCCTTTCAGGTAGTTGTAGAGAGTGATGAGGTCTCCCCTTAGTCTCCTCTTCCTCAAACTAAACAGAGCCAGCTCCTTCAAACGGTCCTCCTATAGTCTCTTCTCCAGTCCCCTGACCAGCTTTGTTGCCCTCCTCTGCACCCGCTCCAGCACCTTGATATCCTTCTTGTACTGAGGTGCCCAGAGCTGGACACAGTACTCAAGGTGAGGCCTCACCAGTGCTGAGTAAAGGGGGACAATCACCTCCCTACTTCTGCTGGTCACACCATTTCTGATACAGGCCAGGTCGGCACACTGCTGGCTCATATTCGTTTGCTTGTCACTTAGAACCCCCAGATCCCTCTGTTTCACAGAACAGAGCTACAGGAATGGGGAGTTGCAGCAAAGCCAGAAAGCTTTTATAAGTTATCATTTTTTGTCATAAAGCTGCAAAAAGAGCTACTGTTGAAATAAGCCAGATGAGAAATTCTGAAATACAGACTTTTTTTTTTTTTTTAAATTTTTTTTTTTTTAAATCTGTCGTTGCTGCTCATGATACTCACAAGGAGAAAAATATTCCATTGCAAAACAGAGGCCACCTTATCCCTGGAGTGAGAAAAAAGGACCAGAGCAAGTTGGAAGTCCTGTGACAAACCTGTGCAAGTTATTTTAGAGCATCTTGCAACCTGCAAAGCAGCCTATTCATTAGCATGCAATTACTCACTTCAGCCTTTGTGTGTGGCAGAGATGCAAAAACACTGGGGCCTCCCTAAAGTGTGGGACTTATGAAGCTCAAGGAGGAACTTTTCCCCTTGGCCAATGCGCTGAGCGCACTGGGTCCCTTCAGCTTCTGCCCTTGCAGTGTCTAATTCCAGGAGGCAAAGCTGGCCGTGGCGACTCACTTGGGAGGAATGTCAAAACAACGCAGTGTGTTGCAAGAACAGACAAGAGCCACCTTCCTGCCAGCCCCTGCCAATTGGCCTGAGCAGATGTTGTGCAGGAAATCCCACCTGGTGGCTCAGGGACTTCACCAGCTTGAGGTGTAATTCGTGTCTTTAGCAGCCCTCGAAGGATTTTGCTTTCTTATGTTTGTCTAGCTTCTTTCTGACCCCTAGCAAAGCTCCTGGCAGACACACCATCCCATGCCAACAATATCAAAGGGCAACCAAGTGCTGAAATACCCTTTACCCCCTCCCTGATTCTTTTAAACCTGCTGCCTAATAATTTATATATGACTTTAAGTCTGGTGAGAAGGAATTAAAGTTCCCTCTTATTTCCCTTTCTTTCACAGACCTCTCAGATGCTCACCCTTGCCTATAGCTCTCTCTTCCAGACCAATATATCCCAGCCTATTCAGTCCATCCTCCTGCAGAAGCCAGTCCCTAGCTTTGTCTGCCTTTTTGTGCCCAGCAGTGCAGTGCTAGCCATGTTGATCTATCTGCCAGAGACACCTCACAATGAGTCAACCAGAGATACTGGTAGAAAGAGCCACATCAGGGCGGTGCTCTGTGTGAGGCTATCAGGCTGTGCAGAATCGCCCTGCACATGAAAAGTCTCACTACTTTCCTTTCAATGCGTGCTCAGCCATGGGGATGATGATGTTGGATGTGAACGTGAGTATGTTCACAGCTCCAAGCTGTCTGGGTCCCAGCATGACCAAACAACCACCGTGCAGATGAAGCAGGGACACAGCTGAGCATCACTTGGCCCATCTTGGAAAACAGCGGAGGTGAAGAAGGAACAGCAATTTCTCAGCCTGTGCCTAAGAGCACCCAGAAGACAAACACATACCTCATACATGAGGAAGGCTCAGGAGCAACTACAGAGGAAGCCTCTTATTTCACATGCTGTGCAAGGATGCTTCTCCCTGGGAGATAAAACAGGATGGAGTGGGCCAGATGCAGCTCTTCCCTCTCTTGAGGTGCAAAGGGAGCAGTCTGGAAGCTTTCAATGCCCTGTATTCTTCCACCAAAAACAGTGTGCATGCTAAGGAGGAGATTACAGTATCTTCGGGAGCTCCTCTTTCCTGTTGGATTACTCTTAAAGCATGCAACATACTTCTCATCCTTGTAACCTCTCACATGATGTTATGGGGGCACCCTGTCTGTGGGATCTTGGTTGGAAGAAAACGGACACTGTTATCAGGAACAGTCCTTGAACCATGGAAAGAGCGTAAAGGAAGAACGGTGGAGAAAGGCAATGAAGCAAGAAGATAAAGCAGAGCAAAGTAAAGAAAAACAGGATGGGGGGGTACTGGCCAAGTGAGATGACAGCCAATCATGTAGTAGATTTAGACGCGTGAGCAGTGTGTGGGCTGCATGCTGTGACAGCATGTATCCAATCAGCATTGTTGGTGGTGTGCGTGGTCAGTGAAGCTTGCTCTATATAACCAAGGGATGTACTGGCAATAAAGGTCTTTGCTTTATAACTCCCATGGAGTTGCCAAAGTCCATTCTCCCCCCACACTTGTCCATGATGTTTGTACCATCATGGACCTTTTACATCCCCACAGTCCCCTGTGTTAAAGCAGTAAGAGTGAAGGGCTTTGTGTTCCCTTCATCCTTGGACAGTCCTGCCTTCTGGTGCGCTACTGTAATAATCATAGAATCATAGAATAGGCTGGGTTGGAAGGGACCTCAGAGATCATCGAGTCCAACCCTTGAAACTAATAAAAACTATCATATCAGCAACTTCTTCTCAGGTGAAAAAATCCAACCCGGTCCCTCTTTCTCTTTTATGTCTTCTCACCTTTCTAGCCTAATTTGTGTCCTGTTGTGTGATACCTTCATGGAAAATCCTATTGTCATGAGCGGTGTGAACCTTAGCCATGATTTCTGTGACTGCAGATGTGTGGATGTACAGGTGTACGTCATGTGCACATGTGCACTTTTGAGTGTAAGTATGTGTATATGCAAACATGCCAGCTGATCAAAGTATTGCACCTGTATATTTATTGTTTATTATAATGAGTGGCATTAAGAAAGCTGGCACTGTAGATATAATATGTAATGGAAGTATCATATGCAAATAATTCACTTAGTGATACAGCAAGAATAATGGAAGACATAGAATCCAACTCTCAGCAGATCTGATGGGGTTGCATTTTACATTATGTACTCAGTCCATTTGCTGGGGATGGCACAAGGAAAATAGCTGTCAGTAATACTTTGTGTAGAAGCCGATGCACCATGCAGAACTGTGAACAGCCTGATGGAGTACCTTTTATTACCGGATTAAGGATGGCAGGCAATTTATTTGCTAAAGGCCAACAGCAAATAATCTTTTCCCTGTTAAACAACTTTAGACGGCTTGAGGCAGGGCCCGAAAGCGATTAAGTATATTATTAAAGCAGGGCAGGAGATTGTAATTTAACACATGTATGTTACGTACATACCTATACAGAAAGACAGCTAAGCCTGCAGCCAGCTTTGGAACCAGTATTCAAGTCTGAAATGCAATAGGGATGGAAATAAAGCTCTTACTTTCCTTTGTTAATGTGTAATCTTCACTTTTAATCGGCTGCATTAATTATTCCATTGCACTGAGCTTTATAGTTCTGAAAAGCAGAAAAGTTAATTTTGTTGTGGTTTGTGACTTTTCAGACTTACCTGAGGCTGAGCACAGCAGAGATGAAGGCAGGCTGGCTGTGGACCTCCTCCCTCACCTTACAGGCACCCTGCTAAGAGGCTCCTCTCCTTCTCAGGGGTGCAACACAGTGGGCTGAGGTTAACATTGTACCACTGACTTGCTTCATTAGTCTGCATGGTGAAGCCTCACAGAGCCTCCAGGGAAATCTTCATATGGAGATGAGCATCTTTGAAACTACCAGTCATTGCTCAGTGAGGCCATTGCATCCTGACCTCTGTTTCCTCCCCAGTCATGGAGATTTGGATGTATAAAATTTGTTACCTGAGTGCCAAGCCCTGTGCACACAGCCTAAGAAATTGGCAATATTCCTTTATTACAGCCACAGGCTCTCTCTGGAAATCTTATTCTCCTGTTCACTTTTACAAGGAATAAATTTCCTAGCTGGAGGAAAATTTCTTCCCGTGAGGGGGGACCTTTACCTGTATATCTACTACAACACAGAGAAAGAAAGGAAGAAATATAATCTTGTATTCCAATAAGCCTGCAAATTCCCCAGGGAAGAGTTCTCCATCACCCCTGAGGACAGAGGGTCAGCTGCACACTTGTTCTGCATTGCTTATCACCCGACACCCTTGCACTGTCCCGTCCCCACCCCCGGCAAAAGGGATGCTTGAATCAGCAGCCCTCACTCCTGGCCTCAATCTTGCCTTCCTGTGTCACAAGAAAGGCATCAGAAAGGTGCATGAAGACAAAATTAAGGAAGCTCTTCATCCATCCCACGCTGGCATGGCGGGGAGCGTGCTCTTCAGGAGTGGCAACCTGGGCCTTGGAGTCACAGTGAGCAGCTGCTGCAAGCTGCGCTGCTCTTCCCTTCTTATTCAGACAACTGTCTACCAGCCTGGGTGATGTCTCTGCAAGTTTCCACGCATGGACATGTGTTTATAGTCTTGCCCTGCAGACTGTCTCACCAAACACCCGTCCCTTTTTTAAGTTGCATTTACCAGGGAAATAGAGATGCAGGCAACCTCTCCCATTTCTCCTCCTTTTTTTTTTTCCCTTTCACCCCTGTAACAGCTCTTCAATCCTTTGTCTGGTTCCATCCATATTTTACAGAGGTCCAAGGAGCTTAGAGATACCAAGTACATCGAAACAGTGCAAAACTAGACAACCACAAAGAAAGAGATCCTGGGACCTCAGAGAAGGTGGAAGAGGTAAACACCATCAGCCTTGTATTTGCCTAGGAACTCAGCTTCCTTGGTTCTGCTGCCCAGTCAGTGCCTGGTGACTGTTGTGATGGCGAGCACTGGGGTCATAAAGTGGTGCCATAAATAGCTCATTTAGTTTTTCTGTGCCATTTACACCGTGATTGCCAACAAAGTGACACATGACAGATAAAAGTAAGAAATGCTTTCAGCTTTAAAAATAGAAATGTATTTTACTTTTGTTGCTGCAGAAGGAAGGCCTAACTCTGCTCTCACTTACACTGACATGAAACAAAATTAGCTACACAAAAATGGAGTTACATCTCTCAAAAACTGTGTGAGTGACAGCAGAACTGACCTCTTTTAAACTTTTTCCTACTCGATTCCATATGAACATCTTATTTATTTAATGCAGTAATCCTTTCAGGCTGACTCCTGTCCCCCAAATCAGAGCCAATGCCATGCAAAAACTAAGAGATATACAACTCAGAGTGGAAAATCAGTCTTGGTGAAGACTCTAGTGATACAAGGAGTGATCCTTGTGCCAGCTTGAGGGGCCACTGCAGAGCAATGTAGAGAGCCCCCATGGAGGGCCAGCATCTGCTTTTCCTACACTACAAAATGTAAAAGCACAGCACAGGTTCTGGCATCAGAGAGGATGCTCACGGGGCTCTCCGAGGAGCCTCATTGCTGGCAAGAGGAGAAACACTGATGGCCTCCTGATGGTGCCCCATTCAGCTGTGCTTGTCCAGAGCCATTGATTTTGGCCAGGAAGGATGAAGCCTCCATGGGACCTAAGCAGGTTGGCAGAATATATGGAAAATTCCCAAGGGATGTGTCAGAGAAAGAAGGCAGCATATCCCTCCTAATGAAAGTAGCAGCTCAAAGACAACCAATCCTTTCTCCCAGGGAGCTGGATCCCAGTGCTCTCCTGTCCGAGGTGGCAACAACTTGAAAACAAACCGATAGCCTCGATGCTACCCCAGAATACCACATTAAATAAAAATGAATAATTAAATTAAAAGAGGATTATTTCTCACAGGCAAGCAGAAAATTGCTGCCTGCAGGACAACAGTTGATGGCAACACTTCATGTTCTGCAGTTCTCAGCAGTCTGCATTGAGGTGATGTGAATAGAGCAGGAAGAGCCCCCCTGGAATCACACTGGGGTTTTGGCTCCTGGTTAATCCCTAAATTGTCTTTTGCCAAATGCAGGAATAATGATTTCTGAAGAAAAAGGAAGCAAATCAGGAAGTGCAAGACATTGGCTTTTACATGGATGTCAACCTTGAGGCCTGGGGATATCTATTTACGTAGAGATACCTGAGGGATTTGCACAGCACAGTCATTGACTCATGGTTACCTATTTGTAACCTATCCATATTCGTCAGATACATTTCTCTATTTAGTCCTCTCTATTTATTTTATTGCTGGATATGAGGAGATGTGCACATGCGCTTTGTTCTGACACTTTCTAAGAACAGTATTTAATAGCACTAATTTTTTTTTTTCCTATATATCTGTTTGAACAGACAATACATTGTAAGAATCTGTATTTCTCACAAATTATAATTAAAAATCAACACTCCCAACATAGGATAACAATACCATAATATACTTGCTCTCCTCACAGAAATTTAAACAAGTTGACATGATGAATGAATAATGATCCTACATTTCTGCAGCACTTATTTTCCCTGAGTAGCTGCAAGCCCCTGGAACACCAATACGCAGGCAGACTGTACGAGGCACTAGAATGGGCTCTGAACACACCCAGAATGGAATAAATTGTACTCTCCAACCCTTCCACCTTTCTAGTCCCTCAAGCTCTCCTCGCCCCGTGAAACCTCTCACCCAACCACCACAGCCTTCTTTGAACCTTTCGTATTGGGAAGCCCTCTTCTTCTTCCCTGTGTAAGGCTGCTTCTGACAGCCATCCTAAACCCCTCCCTAAAACTAGTATTTCTCCAGAGGAGCAATTTCTTCAGTCACTGCATCAGTGTCAGCTATGTAACGTCAGGGTATTTTGCCAAGAACTGTGCCATTTTGCATAAACCCATCTTCTCATTTCTCTCTGTCCAGAAGCTTAATAATTCCCAACATGGCAGTTGTAGTTGTGACTGAGCTATCACAAACAAGATGGCCATAGTGGTGTCATGGGATTCAGAAACACAGACTCAGCACTGGGAAGACTAAGGCTTCATATCTGTTAGTCCCTCCTCCTGCCTCTACTAGTAGATCCATTCTCATCAACACATCCCACTGTATATATCTGAAAACTGTGACCCTGTGCAGGAGTCCAGGGTTTCAATGGCAGATTTCTCATTCCCCACCCTCTGTGCTAAGGCAGATGGGTGGAGGGAGCTCCACAAGTAACCAGCGTACTTGACACTACAGAGCAAGGTTGCAGCAGAACAATGTCTGGATGCCAACCTGGTGCCCCAGTACCAAAGCCAGACCTTTCCTTCCAGCCACCTGTCACATACGTATGTATCCAAAATGTTTCATTCTCCTATTCAGAGTGCAGCTGCCTATGAGACAAACCTTTGCACCAGGTTGAGCACCAAGCTTCACCACAGCAACTGGGGAGCTGCCTTCACCTCTATAGAGAGGATGTCTGCATCATAAGAGAGGACATCTTTTGTGGAATGTGGCTTCTGAGTATAGGAGCAATAATCTGACATTTGGAGCCCAGAGCCAGCGGGGTCAAGACAGGAAAAGGCAGGGGTGAAGCCCTGGCTGGCTGTGCAGGCAGCTCCATCGCCCTCCTCATACAAAGGTCCAGCAAACCAGGGCTAACTGTCAGCACAGAAGGAGCAGAAAGCAGCACAGCAACTTGTGCCCCCATGTAGAACTTTGAAAAGTGGCACAGTGGAGAGAAACTTCACGTACTTTTTCATTAGACCACTCAAATTTGCTAACCGAACCTCCAGTGAATTTAAAAACGGCTTCACTGTGATGCATTCCAGTGACAACGTCACTGATCCACAAATAACATTCACACACCGAGTCGTTCAAACTCAATATTCACGCAAAACCTGTCACCAATGATCCTTTCTCTGCATGTGCAGCTACTCCGTTATCTCAGCCTATCTAACAGCCACAGGAACATGGTGGGTGACATTCTCTCCTGCCCCCAGATAAGCCAGTGTCAAAGCATCTTTGTCCTGCTCAGCTCCAGCACCTGCTTCCTCTATCATGTTGGCAGGGGCTAAAACTGCCCAAGGGGTACTCTGACCCCAGCCATCTGGCACTGGTCCCTGGGCAATGGTCCTGTAGCTCCAAACTGTCACCATGCTGCCAGCTAAGTGCTCCCCACTGCTGGAACAACTCCCAGCCAGCCGTCTGCCATCAGCCTCCAGCCTCTTCTTCCCACCAGTGAAAAAGAATGAAGCTGGTTTGGTGACAGAGGAGAAGGAAATTGAGGTTGGAACCTTTTCTCATCAGGAAACACTGAAGTACAAGTTTTGTGATGGTGTATGAACCATTGTTATTTAATCAGTTAGCACTGTTTTTTTCCATCTTCGAAGTCCTTTACCAGCCATGGTCTTCTCTCAGTAACCACCAGGCAACTTTGCTGGGACTACTGGCAACAAACAGAGCCTGTTCCCCTCCCAAATGACTCAGGTTCTGCAAGGGTACCCTTGCAAGGCAAAAAGGTCTGTGTTATTATTTCATCAGAGAAGGATGGAAAAGCTGAGAGGAGGCATAATGGAGAGATTTGTTCAGGGCCTTCCTGCTAACCTGCACTGTGAATTCATGAGTTACTCAGCCCTGTGCTCCAGCCAGTCATCTCTAAGTGATGCTTATCACTTAGAGTCATCTCTCTGGTGCTTATCACTGAAAACCACAGCAAAAGCTTAAGTGCATCAGTACTGGGAAAAGCCAAGGTCCCATCTCCCCCTGCATCCCATCTCTGGCGAAGGGCATGGTGCTGGTAAGGTGCTGGCAGAAAGGCTATGCCCACAGGGACAGTACAGATCATCTCCCTCCCAAAGTGCCTTGAAAAAGAAGCAATTCTTTTCTATCCCCATCACCTTTCATAATCATTAAAGCACTGAAATATGCTTTTTGGCTTGCAGTGCTTGAATGGTGCAGGTCTGTTTGAACTGAAGAAAGGAAACACTTTGATGATCTTAATCATAACTTCCCTCTAAACAGATGTTTCCATCCCCACCATGGCAGGAGCAAGCATGACACTCTGCTACCCAACAGCTCTTGTCCAAAATGTGCTTTCATCCCCAAAGGTCAGCAGAAACAGAGTCAAAAATATAACCCTACTTTCAAACTGTTAGACAGACCAAATAAAAGATTCCTTTACAGTTCCAAAAGCAAGAAGTTCTTTGGTAGGTGGTGGCTTGTCAATGGGAGATCGATGCATTTCATCCTGGTTGCAAACCTACTGAGGTTGAGAGGAGCTTTACAGTGGGGTCCAGATCAGGTCCTCAAGGAGTACATATAATCAACAACAAAACTGGCATTATGGATCTGGTCATAAGAGCATATGGCAATGCTTTGAACAGGTGCTGAAGAGAGGATTCATCATTTGCTATTGATCCTCCTTTCTGCCTTGTGAAGATGTTTTATACACCTTGCATCAGAGGTAAAATTTACCCAAGAAATGTAATAAACAGCATTGCCACAAAGACAGAGCACAAACTTTACACTACTAGCAGACTAAAAAGTCATGCTGTCCCTAGCGATTTCCTCCTGCACATACCAAAGAAGTCCAAGTGTAAACAAATTCAACACACAAGATTCTCATTTATTTTACTTCTGGGAAATGTTGTTCTGGCAGATCCGAGAGTCAAGCGATACATCCTTCACTCCCTCAAGTCAAGCTCTTGGGAAGCTGTATTTATAGTCCTAGTTGTTGTATAGTTAGGGTCTGTGCCAAAGCCTGCTGCAGTCAATGGAAATCTTGGAAAAAAAGGGTGGTTTTATATATTTTTTTAATATAAATTTTTATAAAAGCACAGTTTTGAATAGAATCTGTTAAAATGTTAGAATATTTTAAAAAAATTATATTTTTTTAAAACACTTTTTCAAGAAAAAGCCATCCAGCCATTTGCTTTATATAGTACATTCCGAAATCAGCTGTGGATGTGTGCTCCTGAAAATGCTCATATCAACAACCTCAGCAAAATGTATTACCTGCCATGCACAGCACCCTCTAGCACTTCAGCGTCTGAACTGAACCTACAGGAGCCAGAATGACTGAGGTCAGAGAAGCAGGTACTATGAAGGAGCGAAACCAAAGAATCTTTAAGGCAATAGATGGATGAGGGGATAATATACATCACAGCTTTAAAATCCTGGAGCAATCGAAGTAAGTTGTAGGAAGCCCTATAGGCAACTTCAGAACAACAGCATTTCCGGCTGAGATGACCAAGAGAAAAAAAAAAAGAAAATTAAATTCTAACCAGGAGCATTTGTAGGTAGTACAGACTCCATAAGCCTTGTCCAGTAAACTTGTCTTATCAAGGTTGAAGAAGGTCTAAAACCAGCCTTGCACAGCTCTGTAGGCCTCTAAGCTAACAGGATCTGGCAAGCTTTGAGTCACAGAATCACAGAATCACTTAGGTTGGAAAAGACCCTTGGGATCATCGTGTCCAACCTTTCACCCTACTCTGCAAGTTGACCCCTAGACCATATCCCCCAACACTACATCTAAGTGATTCTTAAACACATCCAGGGATGGCGACTCAACCACTTCCCTGGGCAGCCTATTCCACTATCCCACCATTCTTTCCATGAAGAATTTTTTTCCTTGTGTCCAGTCTAAACCTGCCTTGTTTCGGCTTGAAGCCATTCCCTCTGGAGTCAGTTTTACCATTACTTAGGAAAAGAGCATGATGAAGGCAAATGTCTTCCAATGGATCCACACTCACATGTATTTTAGTATCATCTACAGCAAACCTGTGACTGAGGATATATAAAAGACATGGACACATTGGCCCACAGGCTCCCCAAGCAGCTTGTGTACCACCAGATTTCCTGAGCAGATACCCCAGCTTCAGTATTTAGGCACTTTTGTGATGTAAGAACAAGGTCATAGGTGATCCAGGGCCCACTCCCACCCGCATGCTGCTCACACTGCTGGATTTAGCTTTTTAAATGCCAGAGCATAGCTTGGATATAAAGATCCATAGGGTAACATCCTCTGGGGAGACTGAGCTCAGATGTAACCTTATGTCCTTTATTTCTGCTCAGGTTCTAGCACAGGCCTGTGTGCCACCTGTTTGGGCACCAGGTGTCAGCATAGACTTGTCTGGATTCTAAAAACCCTGCCTGAGAAGCTGTTGTGTGCAAAGTCAGAGAGAGACCATGAGCCCCCAAGCATTACCTAGCCAGCTCTGCTGGGAACCCAGGCAGCTACTTCTGAGCAGCACGGTTTTCATGGTGCTCTCACGAAACATGTAGCAAATTAATCACCCCCCTTCCCAAAAATGTGAAATAGCTAGAAAATTTACTCTTACTCTGCTTCTCCACACCTTTTACAGCAAGAGGCTTTATTCACAACACAGGAATCTCAGGCATCATTTATTCTTCTAAGAGGGCAGGAGTATATGTGTCCTAGATACATGCTGTAACTACCAAATAATGGGTTCTATCCCATGGAAGTGTTTCATGCCCAAAATAAAACAGGGACACTTGGCAAAATACACAGATTTGGTGGGGGAATCAGAAGGCGTAAAGGGAAGTTCTACTGCTGCAACAGTTGTGACGTGGAAGAGATTGTAGGGTGATGGATGCCATGGAGCAAGATCATTACTATCTTCAGCAGTCTGGGTCAGAGTCCATATCCTTAGCTTCCTATCTCATCTGAACACTAGATTTTTAGAAATTTCCTTATAAATTTTACACAACTTCTCCTCCTCTTCTTGAGGTTGGTGCTGTGTACCTGCTCCTTTTACATTCAGTTACAAATATTTGTTTATTGGTTTGGTAACTTCATGAAGTTATGAGCCAGTGTAATTGAGAATAAATAGTTTTATACTGCACAAATCCAAAGCACACCTCCAGTGTGTGTAAATCAGTGTAGCTCCACTGATTCAGATGAAGTTGGATCGATTTATGCTAGGTAGGGAGGTAATGTGACTGAAGATATAACCCCAAAATGGCCTGAAATAGGAAAGACACCATCCTGCTGCTTCTCTCTCCAGGCGTACTAGCACTGCATCTTTGCAGGTGATTGCATGTCATGTTATGTGCTGGCCCTTCAGATAGTGCAATTGGCACTGATGGTTATCAAAAGCATTGTATGGTGAGAGGGAGAAAACCAGAGCAACGACAACAAGAATTTGGCACCACTTCAGTCCCATCTGAGCCCTGTTTTGATACTGGGGGTATTCCAGAGGGCCTACCTGCCTAATTGCGCAGGCACAATTGGCAGCCTTTGGTTTCCAGGTGGCACCAGCTCCTGCCCTTTGCTGTGGCTTTAAAACACAAGTGCCTTGAAAGTGCCTGACTGCAGTTCTTAAGAATAACTTTGGGCTCTAGGAGCAGCTACATCCTTATCTTCAGCCTCTGAAAACCAGTTTTATTATTTAGGTGGCAGATTTCAGAATTGGTGTTTCCCTGGAATCATAGGTATCTTAAATGTTTAGCAAAATAAAATGACATGCTGGAATGGTTCTTGTGTGTTCCATGTAGCACTTAGGCAGGAGACAAAAAAATACCAGATTGTCTTCGGCCAAGATGAGCACTGGATGCAATTCCCACCCTCTCTCAGGCAGGATGAGGCCACTCAATTCACAAAACCCCAAAGATTCTTCCATAAGCATTGTTCTTGAAACTGTTCACAACCTTGTACACAAAATGCTGCACGACTCATAACCTGCTTAAGGTTGGTAATGCAAAGAAGGAGATAATTGTCCCCAGGAAGCGGGTGGCTGATGAAAGTTCCACTGGTGTGAATAACCGGTACAATTACAGGGAAAGGCAGACATCTTAAATGAACTGGTAATGGGACACGAAGACTTTAATCGTTAGATCAAAGTGCAGATGTGTCCCAGAGCAGCGCTGACCCACATTACCTGATGTCCTATGGGAAATATGTTAACGTGGTTCATTCCAGCTTCCTAGTTCATCAGAACCATTGAAACTGAAGGAGACAGAGACTCCAACATCTGAGATGGTTTTGTTGGTCCTACCAGAATCACATTTACAGGTTATGAAACCTGACCTGACTTACCTCTACCACAAGGTGGAGATATCCACCTGATTTATCTCCACCACCACTCATGCACACAATTTTTGGCCAAGGACAGAAGCAGCATGAAAAAAAGACCCCCATTTTAGCACTCATTTCAATTATTCACGAATGGTGGTTTATTCATCAAGATGTCTGCCTTCAGCTGTGACTTAACAGCTTTGCTAAACATGGGTTTTATTTAAGTAACAGGAACTTCACTCTGGTCCTTCATATATCTAAAAAAGGACTAGCAGGGATCCTCATTAAATAAGGACTGCAAATGGACTGATCTGAATTCTGGCTTTAATAGACAATATTAATAGCAAAGATTAATTTACCCCACTGCAGGAATGAGCATTAGGATGAGCATTATGAGGAAGTCAGGCTAAATGAATGTCATCTCTAAGCCTTAATACCTATTTAGATGGTTATTTTACAGTAACAAACAATTTGGTCTATAGAAAAGGCAGGTAACGCATAGGAAAAGCGAATGTTCTATGGACCTTTCTGGACTATAAATGTCTATCAGCTGGTTGCTGAAGACTGCATGGAACCAGTGTCAAAGATACTGATCAAAGAGGTGGCACTTCCCAGTTCTATATTTGTACTGACTATAAAGTAATTCAGTGGTCACAGAAGATATATTACAGGTATCTCCAATTTAGATAAAAAAATAAAAGCCTTTCTGCAGTCACCCAATCATGTGTCACCAGGACTTTACAGTGATAACCACGTGCTGCAAGGAAGGCTGTCTGTAATGTAGGATACAGTACAGCAGGCCTGAATTGTGATATGAATTCTTAGACTGAGAAAATTCACTCTTTGAAATGAGCCGGTCCTCCACAGTGTTGTTCTTGCACTTTGGAAGGAGTAACACTGGATTCCTGGCAGCTCAGCAGAGATATTTAATACAATCAGAATGTACCTAGAAAGTGGCCCGAGACCTACTAAGAAATTAAAAAGAGTGAGATAATTTGTTTGTGACTAAGTAGACACAAACTAACCTGAGCCATGGTAAATGGCTACAGGTACAGTTCAATTGCCCATGGTGATTATGACCTTCTAGTAACATCCTGCTTCTCAGCGGCAGTGGTCAAAAGGCTGAGGAAGGCTCAGATCAGAAGCAAAACTGCAGCCATTTCACCTCTTGCTATCATAGTTGAGCTGAAGGAAAGAATTTTCAGCCCCAGCTGTGCCACAGCCTCCCTGCTGGTGTCCACTGTTCCTTCATGCCTCTCAGTACAGTGCTCAGACAAGCAGTTGCCAAGTTCTCCCACCAAGGGGACTAAACTAATCAGTTTAAATGGTCCCAAAGAGGTTACAAAATGCTCAGACAACCAACTCAGCAAGCAGGCTAGGCTGGGTAGAGAAGATGTGGGGAGAGAGAAACAGGTGGTGACCTTTTAAACCAGCCAAAAGAAGACATGCACCCACAGCCTAGCTTGTCAAAAGGAAGTAGCTCAGTCACACAGAAATATGTGAAATAGCCTGTCCTGGTTTGACTTAGAACAGCACTGATTTTACTTTTCAGATCAGTCTCTTCTAAGCAACTGCACTTCCTGCAGTTAAAGGCAGATTTTGCAGGCAGTCAGCTCCTAGTAGTGGTAACACTTGATATTCATAGTTAGTACCGAGGACTGGTGTGCAGAAAGGCTCTTGCTTGTACTTGCTCCTGTGAAGATCAAGGTCACTGCTAAATCTTGTGCACTATGCTGGGGGTGTGGAAAATAGAAGGCCACACCTCAGGGCAGGAGAAAACAGAACAGGTGACCCTAAACTGACCACCAAGGTATTGCATTCTGTATATGTCATATTCAGTATAAAGCTGAGTGATCTCACAGGTCAAGCTCTCTTCTTCAATGGCCAGTGTCTGAGGAGGACGCTGTCTGTTCTGCCTTCGATCCCAACCTCTGTGTTTCTAAATACAGTTCCAGAATTCAGTCTGCTGCTAAGTCCAGTCTGGGACTTCCCTAGTGCTTGCTCCACAGCATCAGTGGTGACGGTGACTTAATTGCCATCATGGGGCTTGAGATCTATATTGGTTTTGTATATATTTGTATATATTTCATTGTATTATTACTGTTTTCACAAACACTGATTTAGCTTTCTTTTCCAATCTATAAGTCTCTCTCCCTTATTCCCTTTCTATTCTCCTTTGGGAAGGGAGACGGGTTAATAGAGGTCATTTGTCATCTGTCTAGTGGTTGGCCCAGACCTAAAGCTTGACATACCCAAAGGCACATACTGCTCTACTTTCTCCCCTTTGGATTTTATTAAGGAATTCTTCTACAAGTTTCGGGGATGAAACAAAGTATGTACTAGCAGTGACTATGCACCATGGTTTGCTACATGCTTTGCATGTCTTTTTAAATACCAGTGTTTTTCTTCTTAATGTTTTGTTTTGGGGTTTGTTTGTTTGTTTGTTTGTTTCTTATGTTTGGGTGTTGGTTTGTTTTTTTTCCAAAGCCTAGCTCATTGCCAGGACAGCTTTACAGTGAGACACCTGTCCAATGTGCGCTGGCCCCCACCCCCTCAGAGGTGGAAGTCTTCTGCTGCCTTGTGTGCTGTAGCAGCTTCTGCTCTTGACATTTCTGCTGCAGGCTGAGATACAGACCCTGAGCGCTAGTTCTAATGATAAAGCTAATACAACCCTTCCTCTCCCAATTTCATGTGAAATAGATACTCCAATGTAGGCAACTGTTCTTCTCAGAAGTGTTTCAAGGTTAGTGGAGAATCAAAATTAGGCACCAACCAAATCAAGCTTTAGGCTTTAATTCTCTTCAAACAATGTTTACTCCTTATTGAAAGAAGGTAAATGTTATTTCTACCAGGTAACCTGCAAGGAACTTCAGCCTATTAGTTATTTGCTCCCACTCTTTAAATGGGTGCCCAGGTAAACACAATAAGGTACAGAAAGCTAAATTCTGGTGCTGCAAGTGGCACTGTGAGTATATAGGAAATGGCACAACAAGAGAAAACGATTATGGCCCATTGAGTGCATTTGCAGCTCAAAAAGTTCCAGGGAGAAAGTGTCTTTACAGAAATTATTAATATTGCATTTATATGACAGAATATACAAACTGAGGCTTGAGGGAGAAAAAAACCCACTAATTTCTGGATAGAAAAATGAGTACAGTGGTTGCAACACAAAAAGTGGTTTACTCTCAGCAAGGCCATTTCATGAGTGGACCTGCAAGAGCTGCTTATTGGAAGTGTTTCCATCACAACCAGTGACCAGCCGAAGGCTCTGTGAAGACATCCTCCATTAGTTCCCATCACACTGTAGGTATGCGGCCCATGCAAACATTCAGGTTTTTTTCAAGCTCTACGGAGACCGCTAGCTATCAAAACCATCAGCATCACACTGAGCAAAGTTGACAAAATAAGAAGAAAGCTGCACGTCAGTCAGTGCATGAGGCCCGGGAACAGAGATGTTCCAATTACCCTTTTGGTCCTTCTGTCCATTACCTGAAGAAATGTGTGAAATCCAGAAAGCAGGAAATGCAAATGCAGTCAGTTACCCTCTCAGCTTTGACACGTCTAATTTGAGTTCCGATTGTACTACTCAATAATGTATTTAGGGAATGATATGTTGCAGTAACAATTAATTGAAAAATGGTAATTAATTGACATGTACACTGCAGCTCAGACACTAGAAAATGTCCATTCCTCCCAGCTAAGGCACAGGCAGGATTCAAGGCAGGTAGGAAGAACTACAGGAGGGTTTTGCTCAGGAAGCCAGGGAGAAGATGGCTGCCCTGTTGACTCCTGCCAAGCTCCTGCAGCTGCTCAGCTGCTCTTACTGCCATCCACACTGTGCAGGTGGGGAAGAAGCACCGTGGCAGTGAGGACTGCTGGCTCTCCACATTCCTGGTTGCCCAGGGCTGACAAAGATGCTGAGGTGGTGGGATGCTATGCCTGCAAGCCTCTCAATTTAAAAAACAACATCCCCCCAACAAAAAGAGAAAAAGAAACACAAGCTGAGGTCAACAAAATTGCAGGCTCTTCCTCCAGGCAGTGTTCAAGTAGCTGGATTCCCCTCTGTGCCCACACCCAGACCTGCTGCCCCCACTGCTTCCCCCGCCATTGCTAACCCCCAGCCTGCACACCTCCACCACCTATGCCAATCTACTGAACACTGC
>VWZY01012796.1:212639-237411 GCA_013399075.1 Chloroceryle aenea | reverse complement strand
GACTGGTTCTCCGAGGGCCGAGTTGGGCTCCTGGAAATCTGATGTGGCCTCCCAGATGGCCGACGTGGGCTCCTGAGTGGCTGACTTTTGCTGCCAGAGTGCAGACTTTAGCTCCCAGGTGGGTGAATTTAGTTCCTGACAGGATGAGTTGTGCTCCCATCTGGCCAATTTGAGTTCCCAGCTGTCCGACTTGGGCTCACAGCTGAGTAACTTTGGCTCCTGGCTGGCTTTGGCTGCCTCAGCTCTTCCTCTGGAGAAGTTCACATTTCAGCTCTGACAAGAAGTTTGGGGCAATAAAAACCTTACCTTGACCCAGTTAAAAAATAAAAAAAATGCTCTCCTCTCTTATTTGTCACTCTGGGGGCTGCACGCAGACTCCTGTGGCCCCTTGTGGTCTCCCCAGGACAGGAAAGACACTTCCATGGCCAGTGTGGGCCCAGCCCAGCACCATTAGCAGTTCTTAATTACAGATAGCCTTCTATGTTGCTTTGAATGCCCAAATCTTTTCATCTAGTTGACATTTTATTTCTGTAGCTAGAAAGCCTTGTAACTAATAGGTCCTGAGGCATTGCAATGAGTGCCTTGAATTTGTAGTGTCATAAGCTCTTTGACAATGGCAGACACAAAGTACAAGGAGAAAAAAACCTGATGCGGTGTATAAATGAGTATCAGTTGCTCAGAGAACAGAAGTTTACGTGGTCCATTAAGAAGTTTTGGAAGTACACAAGTGATAAAGGTGCCTCTATCTTAGAGCTTTGTAAATGGGTATTTGACAAGATAATGACAAAAAAAAATCTTCCTTTACCTCACATGACTGTATTGTATAATTTACACAGTGAATGGGCATCAGTAAATACAAATTGCTTCCAAATAATTTCCCTAACCCTTAACCTGCCAGAGACTTTAAGAATGGGGCCAAATGGAAGGAAAGTGAGTGGAGGGAATGAGAATGAAGTAGGCTGTGCAGCCATGATGGATTTAGTTTTGCCTACTGCATAGGTATTCCTGGGAAATTTATTGAAGTCAGTGGTGTGTAATTCAAGGAAGAACTTAGTACAATGCAGTGAAACCTTGGACACGTGGATGTATGCAATTAATTAATGTAGAACATATACCTGTGAAACTGCTGCTGCATACCAATCAGATTGGATTTGCCACTGCAAACTAAGACTATTGTAGGTTCCCCTGGTTGTGGACAATATACATCTTTAGAAGAAGGGCTATATGAATAGTTTAATATTGAGTGTGCTGGATAAACACAGGAAGAGCAAAATAAAAGCTGCTCTGGAGAAGAAGACCAAAACAAAAGCTTTCCTGGATTTGTCAACATATAATAATTGGGCAGGAATTTCTCTAAAGCCTCCTGGATCATGTGAAGTAAAATTTTCTTTTTTCTTTTTTTCTTTTTTTTAATAAAAAAGTTTCCTCATTCTAAAATGGTGGGTCAAAGATGAAGAAGGAAAGACTTGGAAAAGCACTAGACAGAAAACCAATCCTAAGTCAATCCTTTCATAAGTGTTGTTTTAAACTGATCCTTTGAAACTTTGGGGTATACTTAGTGTGTTCTGATCACCTAAATACACAAATATCTGATTATCTCCCTCGGTTTCTTAAAAGGGCACAGACTTTATAGAAGGTGGTTCTGATGGAGTTCTCCCTCCACAAGCGTATAGAAATGTTCAGTCTGACACATCCTGGGTATAAGCTTGCTTAATCCTTTGTGTCCTAAATTTGAGGCTAGCTCACAAGGATGAAAAGGAATAGATAGGCACATTAAATGCAGTGTGTGTCACTGTGTAGGAAAGACAATCACTCCATCCTTCCACAGCTGATGGAGCTGTTACATCCCCTCCCAAGGTATGGTCATGCTGTTTCTCTTCCCAGCTCATTGGCTTGTCCAGCAATGTGGCTCACAGCTCTGCTTTCCATTATGGTGTAGTTCTAGAGCACATTATGTGAAATACTTCAAATGGAGCTATGTATTTTGAACAGTCTATTGGAAATACGCATGTTTGATTTTATTATCCAAGATTAATATTAAATACAAAGAATAGTGGTTCTAAAGGGGCAATACTGAATAGCTTAAGGTTCAAAATTGAGAGCCCAGACCTGGAGGAAAGGTTTGTTCTAAATATATTGAGTTCTGAAGTTCCTACTCATTCATCTTTTGACTTAGTCATAATCAGGTCTAGCAAAGCTTCTAAGGTATTTTGAAGAATAACATGAGGATCTGGTCTAATTAAGAGATATCTTACTAAATTCTGTCACTCAAGCACGATAAATGATACCTTGATCTCAAGAAGGATTTATTTTAAAGGAAATTGCAGTTGCAAGTGACTGATAGGCAGGCTGTAAAGCATCAAGCTGTTGTGGTAAAGTCATATAATGAGTGCATGAAAGAATCTTTTTAATTGAAATCAAGGAAATAAAACTTAAGCTTGTCAATTGTCAACACCCATTATGAGTTGAGCCCGTGAGTCCAGGCTTGCCCTAGTCCTTTGGATAAGGTCATTTATGAACAATGAATATAATCTTTCAGGAGCTGAGGTGAATGCTGAGACGTTTTAATGTCCCTTGCCCAGATGAATCCTTCTCAGATATCTTTGTCCAGCACAGAGTAGATCAAACAAAGTTACTATGAAAAATGCATGGAAGAACAGTTAGGGAACCAATAAGGCACAGACACTGGCAAGTGTCAGACAACCTGTCACAAACAACCCTGCCCCAAAGCCAGCCTTCCCCATATATAGGGCATGACCCCAGTATGGTATGGAACATTCCATCTGGTTCAGATGTTTAACCCAGCTGTGGCCCTGCCCAGCTGTGGCCTCGCCCAGCTGTGGCCCCTTCCAACTGCTTGGGCCAGCAGCTGCTTGTGATAATCAACCTGAGCCCAACTAAGGAGGATTACCAAATGATACCTTCTTTTTTTTTTTCCTTTCACTTGAGAACAAGAGGAAAACCAGTGTGATTTTTTCAGGAAGGTTCCAAGGACCAGGCTCAATCATTTGTGTGTTGCCCTAAAAGAAAAGCCATTCTGTGCAGTGGGGTTATTTACGAGAGCGTGTCTCAGCTGGGCAACAATGGCAGAATTTGTTCCCTGAAATTTTTAAATTTATGAATCTAAAAATAGGTGTAGTCCTAAAAGTAAAAGATTTGGCCTCTGCAAATTAGGTAAGAAATAAGGTGTTTTCTTTATCTGCTATATACAAGGCATTCTGTCTAATAGGGAAAACCACTCAACTCAAAGAATACAACCAATTACATCATTTGAAAAAAACCCCAAGAATATGAGATCCAGAGATCATTCACCAGCAAAACCAGCAATACCAATGTGCAAAGATTTGGTTTAGATCACTTCTCAAAGAAAATATTTTTCCTCTGAAACACTTCCTGTTGAAAAATACAAAGGAAGCGAATTTGCAATATTTTTTTTTCCTTTTCTTTCCCATCAAAGAGATATATTTTGCTTTCAAGCCACTGGAGTGTATCTTTCTCATTCTGTTGATTTGGCAGATGCTGGGATCCCTGAATCTGTTGCTTAGGCTATATGACTATCAGATTCAACAGGCAACCGATTGAGAACACACACTCTTGATTGGAAGTAATGATTTTTTTTTTCCATTTATTGAGTTCATAATGACACTGATTGCAGTGACTATATCTTCCCACGAGCATAGACACTGGCTTTGTTCATATGATTTTCAAGACTGCTATCTGTATTAGAAACATGGCACTTGAAGGAGCAAAAAAAAAGACCCCTGTATGCTTCTTTGACAGATCTTATAGCCACACTTCGGTCTGAGAAATATGGAGGAGAATCTGAGACTTTAAGCAAGATGCCTTTCTTTCCAATGATAAAGCTGAAATGAAAACGTGACGACTAGTGATAAATATGTTTCACCAAGTTTTCCCAGCCTGTGGAGGTAAAAAATGGAAAAATGAAAGTGCCTCACTGATTTCAAAGCTGTAGAGAGCATTGTCAGGCAGGCTACTTTCGTGCATATTATATCTACGTCCTGACAGAATTCCTCTTACCCATCTGCAGTTGGTGTAAGCAAGTACAAAGCCTCACGGAGACAGCGTAAGCTACCTTTTGGTTTGGTCGTATGCAGCCAGCTGCAGGAGGCACGTTCCTGTGCACAGTCTGCCTGTTCTCCTCACTCTGCCACGCACTGTGGCCCCTAAATGGTAAGGGACAGATTCTACCATATCTGGTGGTCAAAGGCAGCACAGACTATCTGACCTTTTCAGGTCCTGAGGAGGCGGGAGGGAGCAGAGACAGTCCCTCGCCAAGGGCAGTTGAACCTCGCAGTGCTTCTTTTCCCCTCATCAACCACCACCATACACTTCAGGCTTGGATTACTCGTGACATAAAGATTCTTGGATTTGTGCTGAGGTCAGGACAGAGGGCAGGACGAAGCAGTTCGCCCTTATGAACTCTTGCTGCCCTTACTGGAGAGAATATGGAGGTGAGATTTTAAAATGTAAACTATTTGAAGTATACTATATAGTTCTTCTGTCAATGAAATGAAGTGTGGGGAATGTTTGACAGGCCAGGCACCAACTTTTAGTCTTGTTCCTGCTGCAGGAACTGTCAGCTATTGTTTTCCATGGACTGCTTGGTGCTCTGCTTTCCTGGACTCCATCCATAAGGTAATTCTTGCTGCGGTGCCTGAATATTTAGACATTTGCATTATAGTTTGGCCATGGTGGACTTCCCTGTGCCACTTAGCCCACTGCCAAAGTATGCATAGTTTTGGCATGTCGTGTGATTTCCCAACCTAATCACTTACCTTCCCCATTTGAAATGCTAAGAAAACGCTAACTGTTGGACACCTTTCTTAAAAGAAGATTTTACAGCCCACTTTTCTTAGTAATCCTCCTCCTATTTTCTGTGTATGGCCGTGGGACTGATTTCACCTCTGATAAACAATTGATCAAAGCAGTGTACATGAGGATAATATAGTTCTGTATTTCCAGCCAACCCACTGCTGGGCTCTGTGTTAGTCCCTCTGGATTTTGCAGTAAATTCATTAATGAAGGCATAAGTTAAGCAGTATTCTCAGGCTTCCTCCATTTTAAGTTTGAAATCCTGGTCTGGCACAATTCTGGCTCCCTTCCTCTGTCATTTTCCAGTAAAGCAAAATATTGAGCCAAAGCTCAAAAACTGGTGAATGACTTCATGCAAATTATTTTCAGCATTCAGTCCCCAAGAAAGTCAATAAACATGGAGGACTCTCTATACCTTGTTGATGACTTCTTTCCAGTTTGTATTTTCCCTTGAAAAAAAGGACATTGTGCTTTTGTGAAATTCAACTCCTACAAAGGAATGCTTTCTGTCTGCACAGCTCCAGCAGTAGCAGTACGTAATGCTAACAACAATGAAGGGCTCGGGCTGAGGAGAATCCTCCTTTTTCTCACCCAGAGACATGTGTATCCGTTTTTTTCCTATTTCTGATCAGCTGGAAAGCCATTGGCAGTGTATAGAAATAGAGGTCTGATGCATCACTCATTATATTGAGGCTAATATGGCTTTATATCTTATTTTAGCTACAGAGGAAGTCCCGAGGCCATGGTGGATTATCGGAAAAGCAGCAGTATGGAAATGTGTATGGAGGGGGAAGGGGAATGAAGAGCTGGAGAGCAGTCAGTGCTCGTACTCCACAGCGAAAGCAGAGATCTTATTGTAAGTGCCAAGATCTCGTTGAAAGCACTTTGATTTCATAGGGTTGTGCAAAGAGAACACAGACTGTTAGCTGTGGACCACCACCAGTTGTGGATTTTATATACCATAATGACCAGCACGGCTTTGATTTGCTTGCTGTGTAGTGTATCTGTCTGCAATATCTTTCATTTACTTTATGTACTGGTTTTCCTGAAGCCATCAGAAACCCACCTTTTGCAATTAATTTGGATATTAATACTGTATCAGCATATGAGAAGTGCTTTAATTAACCCAACGCTTTCCTTGAGGGTTAAGTTTTTTTCTACTACTTACTCATATTCCATGTATTCTTCTAGTAGGGGAAAATTGTCTTAAAATATTAAGAACTGTTATTGGCTAAACAAGTTCTCTAACAGAGAAGTTAATTACTTCATTGCCTGGTTCAGAAATTCCTTTCAAGTGGATGACCTTGTTGAAAGTTAATAACCAGAAATGTGGATCATTATGGGAAGCATGTATGCAAATTTAGTGGCTGAAAGAAAGCTTCAATAAGGATAGTTAATTATATTGTTAAAAAGTGCCATTTCACTCTCTCCCTGCCATTCCATGTATAATGCCAAATCCGTTCTCCCTTTTGCTTTCCACGTCCCCTTGTCTCAGTGAAGCTATCAGCTTCATTTCACTATTCCTGTGTTTCTAACCCGATCATTAGATGTTTCTTCTTCCCATATTTTCTTCTAATGATTTCTATTTTTCTTCCTCCTCTTTTTGTATGAAACCCTCACTAAGGTTCAAGATACCTTATACACTTCCGTAGCTCTCTTTCCTTGTTCTTATGAGGTCTCACCTTGAAATGTGTTTGGCACCTGGCATTTCTATTCAGCATAGAAAAAGACAGTCAGTTTACTGGGGAAGCCACAAAGACACTCAAAAGCTTTGTTCGGGAAAGGTGCTGGGAAGTGTTAATACCAAGGAAAAACACAAAGGCAGAGAGGGAGGGAAGAAGGGAAATCCTGTGTGTGCAGAGATGTGAGAATAGACTCAGAGAGAATCACTCCAGGTCTCTCTGTCCCTGATGCTGTGTGTGCCCAACCCTAGCTGTATTCCTAGGGCTCTCCATCTCACATGCTTTGTTGCCATTTTTTCCACTCTTCCATTTAATAATTTAACTGGCAAGATTGAGTAACTACTGACTGAATTATTGAAGGTGTAATTAAACTGGCAAGAGTTGAGGGGAGCATGTGAGCATTTTCTTAGAAAAAAAATAAAAAATCTGTTTCACTATGGAATGAAATGTCACAGCTAAATGAAGTTGTCACCTAGATCCTGCTCCCACTCCCTCCATTAAATAGCTGATGCACCAGTGTAGTAGTTGCGAATGTGGGTAGTGAGTCTTCGGAAAAACCCTCCAGCTGTTTGGAAGGTGACCAAGTTCTGGCACTACAGGGAAAAAAATCTCTCATCTTCCACTTCTGTATCATCTGTAGTGGCAGTGGTGAGCTCCTGTTTAAAGCCAAGGTCATGCCCCTGTATACAGCTCTGGGTAAATGTTGAGCTATTATATGCAAACATTTAGAAGCCTCTGTACTGCAAAGATTAATACAGACAGTGAAATACTTTCCTGATTGCCTGGAGTTCCTCTAAGGTAGAGATAAGAAGCTCAGAGTTTTGTCCTGTGTGTAGCAGAGTTCCTCTGGGTTGTGACTTTTGTGGCAGAGATATAATTGGGCTCAGTAGGATTAGGCCTGATAATGAAGCAAAGGTTATTTTAAGCGGGCTTCCTTTTTGAAAGATTTTGGCTAATACTGACTGTCTTGCTGTAGCCTAAGAAGGCATAATCCACCTGTGGAAATCAGGTTCAACAGGATTTTATTTAGTCTAGTAAATGCTTGCTTTAATTCTGGGATTTAATAATTCCACAGCTGAAAGGTAAGTTGTGATGAAATTATGATGCGTGTCTCTATTGTTCAAGTTATTCCAGCTCCTATGGGACAAAGCCTTAATCTAAAAAAATGCATCTTTTCCTTCATTGCCTCCTTAAGTTTGAGTTTATGACTATAGTTAACAAGAAATGGCTTTCCCAGGGAATCACTTTTGTTTGGTTGGTTGGTTGTTTTTTTTCCCCTACATAATATTTTGCTGCTTGTCTGGTTTTAGTTGGATCTTTTTGGTTTTGCCATCTTGTTTTCCTCTGGAGAGGTAGAAAGATTGTATTAATAAAGTACTGTTGGTATAACTTTCCCCCCACAGAACACTGGGGCGGGGAAAGAGAGAACCAGCTGTTCTGCCTCCACTTGCTCCAGTACAGAAGTAGACTTCTCTCTGCTGGTATGATTGAAGCAGAGTCTGAGTAGTGTTTGATACAGTGTCACAGTGTGGCTGGTCCAAGTCACAGTCTAGCTCTTAGTTTTATTTAATAGCCAAAGAAACCTCTACATTGGGCAGAACCCATGGGGGAGCCTGTAGTCATGGGAGGAAGACAGAAGTGAAAAGATGTGAAGGAGTTGAGAGAACTTAATGAAGGAAAATACTTTGGAATTTAAAAACCAAACTAATGGCAGTCTAAGCACAATAAAATGAACAGGGATATATCTTCATAGACATAGGCTGCTTTGATAATTTCACTTATTCTCCAGTTGCCTATTTAGTTTTTTTGTTTGTTCTCACTTCACTTTTTTGAATAGTTTACAACTAGACATCCAACAGATTGTTTATGTGCAGTCTAGATTGTCTAGGGAAAGTGGTGGAATTAATTTATTGAGCAATTATCCTATGGCCTGAGATATGCCAGTGTGGTGGCTTGACCTTGTCTGGACACCAGGTGCCCACCAAGACACTCTTTCACTCCTTCCCTTTCCTCCTCTCAACTGGACCTGGGGGAAGAAAATAAGATGAAACTCATGGGTTAAGACAAAGGCAGTTTAATGAAAAGCAAAGCAAGGCCTCAAGCAGAAGCAAAAAAAAAAAAGATTTACTCTCTGCTTCCCATCAGCAGTGATGTCTGTCCCCTTTTCCAGGAAGCAGGTCTTCACATGCATAGTGGCTGGACAAGACGATGTCCCCCTCTCCCTTCCCCCCTTTCCTATCTGTTACAGTTCAACTGATGTCATATGGTATGGAATACCCCTTTGGTCAGTTTGGCTCAGCTGTCCCAGTCATGTCCCCTCCCAAGATCTTGTCCACCTCATCCCACTGCGGAGGAATGTTGGAAAAACATCCTTGTTGCTGTGTGAGCCCTGCCCAGCAGTAGCCACAACACGGGTGCATTACCAGCACCTTTCCAGATCTCACTGAAAAGCACAGCACTGGGAGCTCTGCTGTGGGGAAAATTAACTCAGACCCAATACAGGCAGTAATACAGTTTGATAACGAAAAAGCAAACGTTGCCAGAGACAGTTAAAAGGCTGGTGAAATATGGTTTATTTTATGATTGTGTGAGTTGGTAAGGAATGGGACAGGTGACATAAGGAGAAGCTAAGCTTCCATCCACCCCACCCAAGATGTATAAAGACAAAACATCCAAGGTATATAAAGACAAATACCATATTGTCCATGCTAGCAAGGGTTCTGGGAACTTCTTTAAACAGAGGGTGGGAAAATTAAAGTCCCTTACATCTTTTCTAATTAATTGGCAGAGCTAAAACTGTCTCTTCAGAGGAAATCTGACCCACAAAAGTCCTGAAAGCAAATATTCTCAGTGCTTCAGGCATTTGTACAGGCTGCCCAAATAAACTATATGATTTCCCTAACTCTCACTCTTCCCAAAGTCTCTTTCCCTGCTTTTTTTTTTGTGATGAGCTTTAGTCTTTGCTTCTCCAGCTTGAGATAAAACAGAGGCGAGCTCTATTTACACGGGGTGCTGTACTTTGTTATATTTTGGCTAGTTACTGTACTACGAACTTCCTCTCAAAATGAGAACAGACAAATCTTCAGTAAAATAATGTATGTGTCTGTACTGAGCCAGCTGCCAAATATTGCAGGTAACAAAGGCTGCCAGACTTGTGAGGAAAGCAGGCACCGGGAGTAAGAAAAGTGGTGTTGAATCATGAAGAATGAGTAAGCCAAAAAAAGAATGATGAATGCAACAGGGGGAATGAACACAGGGGAGCTGAAGTCAGACATGGATAGAGACCCAAGTCACTTCCCACTGAGCAGAACTCACATCTATCAGCCTTACTGGCGTGTGATGATGAAGGCTGGAAAGTTCCCTTTTACCGGCATTGAAGTGGGATGCAGGCACCACAAGCATGGCTGCCAAACTGCACAGTGGCAGATTTTGCAGGAGACCAGTGGCATTTTGAGGGAGGTACTTAAAAGAAGCAGCAGCTTCCACTGAGAGACAAACTAGAAGACAGAGGTGCTGTTCTCCATAGAGGTACATCACAGCAGCAGCACATCTCCCACTGAGCTTTTCTCAGCATGCTAATTTAGGAAAGAAAGAGATGGTATGGCACACCAGCCTTGCAAGTTGATGAACCATTGATGATACTGTTGCCAGACGTAATGAGAAAAGCTTCAGAACTTTTCACTTTTATCCAGGTTGCAACAATCCCGCAGTCACAGCTCCAGATCATAGTGTTCTGCTGATGATCTCTTATGCTGTGCTTCCAAGATGGAGAACTCTATCACAAAGTCTGCTAGCAGTCCTCCAGCTGCTTTCTCTTGTCTTTGCAGGTGCTTATGCAGATACTTGATAGGTTTTCAGCTTTGGTTGTCACTAATGTTTTAGCCCAATTGTCCTTTGGGTAGAAAAAGCTAGTAAGAACTGTATGTGATTTTGGAGGTTATACTGTTTGATGCCAGGTTTGGGCTCTGTCTCTCACAGTGTCTTCTCAGTGCTGCTTTTACATTCTGCTGACCATGGAGTGAGTAAGATGTGGTGTAGATGACCACCTCAGATGCAAGATGGGAAGTGCCTTAACTGTCCCACACAGGCTTGAGAGAGGTCTGTTCTAGAGACCCATTAGAAAAGAAAGAAAATACATTTAGATGACTTGCAGCTACAAACTAATGTCTGAAATTTGGGGGATACTCTCTCCCTCACCCAGGGGAATAAAAGAAACAGAAACAGATCCCACAGTCAATGTGACTTTCCCATCCACTAGACACCTGTTGCTCAGCACAAAGATAATGATAGCCACTTAAAAATTATTCTCTCCTTAAACAAGGAAAGAAAACTGACTCTAATTTATTTTCAGATATCCAGGGTGGTCTTTCTGTTGCATCCATTTTGCGGGTGCTTCCAAAAATATTCACTTAAACCCAAGCTTTATTTTCCTAGAGGAAACAATCCAAAAGATAATATTTGCCTTGCTTCCCTCTCCCTCTCCTCTTACCCTCCTCAGTGAGGATGTATGATGAGTAAGGATATAGAGCATATCTCTTCATCTCAGTTCTGCCTGTACTTGCAGTAATATTTTCAAGTCTTGTGTCTCCACTGAGGTTTTGTTCCATTTTTAAAAAATGGGAAAAAGGGAAAAGAGAATGTAGCTTCCAGCCAGCCCTCTTTCAATACACCAAGGTAGATCTCTTGTCTCTTACCCAGATTCAGTGAACTTTTCCCACAGGTGCCAGCATCATGAAAATTCAGAAATGCAAAATCTAAACAACTGAGCCAGTTACTTGTACAGCTTGCGTGAAAAAAATGAACTTTTTTTAAGAGAAAGGATGAAGGGGTTGAGGAGGAGAAGCTGGGGGATGAAGAAAAGACATTTTTGTTTTTAGAAATTTTTATTGTCAGATTTTCAGATGTGCAAAGATGTGGAAATAATGTGGTCACCTGAATCTTTGGTTTAATAATTTATTGTTCTGTGCTTTGTGCTGGGAAAGCAAAATGTTTTCTAGGAGGAAAAATAAGAATAATGTGTGTGTATCTGCTAATTATGAGATTTATGCAAGGTCCTATACGAGGTCTTCTGTACTGCACTTTCCCACATATCCCAAGAAAGTGTACAGTGGTCCCTCATGGTCCCTCATGGTCCCTCATGGTTTCAGTAATAGACCTCAGCTTGGGTTTGAGGCAGTGCCTTTATGGCTGAGAAACAAGTTTATCTTCAAGGCCGTGCAGGCAACAGCCTTTCCACCAAGGCAGCCAACAGAAGCACTGTTTAGAGTAATTTGGGTTATTAAGGCAGATCTGTTTGGAAAGAAATGGCCACCACTGCTTCTTTGTAGCTTACTCCCCTTCAAGTGATTGACTTGTTGCCAAGTGGCTGGATGTACTCTTGGTAATTACCATCAGAGGCGAACCGATGGATGGCAATGTGTGTGCTACCATGATGAGGGGAGATCCCGTGCTGAACTCAGGAAGCTGTGGGTGTCCATCAAGAGGACTGCCTCAGGTTTGTTTATAAAACTGCCAAAGCATTAAGTTTTATCCCAGAAGTGACCTGCTTATCAAGAATGCTGCACATGGAGGGGGCCAAGTTAAGCCAAAATGGTGAAATCCCAAATATGAGCTCCTATAGAATTTCTACAACTGCTCAAAAGTTGTGTATGGCAATCTAGATGGGAAATCCACAGGGTATAGCTTTTTATCAAAGGGACCTTTATAGCAAGACTTCAAACTCAAAACACCCCAAATTATTTAGTTGTGTTTATATATATTAAAGTTTTGAAGAATATGTGTTTACTTGCATTGAGGTTAAACAGGATGGGTTCCCAGGTTATCTATTTCTACAACAGCATTATTTGAAATAAAAGTGCAGCCAATTCTGAGACACAGAAGCATTCACTGTTGCCTGAAAAAAGTGTTCTAAAAGGGCATAAGCAGCAGGGCATTATTAAGTGTGCCTTTCCTAAAAGGGTCTGAATTAATATCTGTTCCCTGCTTCTGGATTTTCACTTTTTTGCAGGATGCTCCTGATTTTTGTCTTGGTCTTGCTTTTGTTTTTAAAGGATTAGAACAACAGAGAAGTCAAACCAAGTGGCCTGTAGTTGGTTGTGAGAAATGGGGAGCTGCTGACACAGGGCTTTGTGCTTGGGGCTGTTCATCCTGGAGAAGAGAAGACTCTGTAGAAATCTTATTTGGGCCGTTCAAAATATAAGGGGTCTTGTAAGAAAGAGAAAGACTTCTTACCAAGGTCTGTTGTGACAGGACAAGGGTCAGCAGTTTTCAAATGAGAGAGACTAGTTTTAAATTAGACATAAAGAAGAAATTTTTTATAGTGATGGTGGTGAGACACTGGAACAGGTTGCCCAGAGAAGTTGTGGATGCCTCCTCCCTGGAAGTGTTCAAGCTCAGGCTGGATGAGGCTTTGAGCAACCTGATCTAGTGCAAGATGTTCCTGCCCTTGGAACGGCGGTTGGACTCAATGATCTTTAAAGGTCCTTTCCAACCCAGACCATTCTGTGGTTCTGAGACCTTGTTTCCTCTCCCATTAGGACCTGGGGGTGTTTTCCTGTGCAGATGAATAACAGAACTCATTAAAATGTACGTGCTTTCTGGAAATAATGGGAGGTCATCTTTGGAAGGCCCTATTCTCTGACGCCCAGGTGCTATTTCGCACAGTCTCTCTGGTGCTACATGAAATGCAAATTTGGTGGGCTGCAGCTGCCTAAGGATTCCTCCATTGGAGGGAAATCCTTATATAGTATATGTTACAGCAGCTGTAGAGAGTCCTATGCTAGCACGGTGCTGGACATAGTACATGCTCCAAATAGCCTGAAAAAAATCAGGAAAAACAAGCAGTGAGATTGGGAGAGACAGCGTTAGATTTTCTAGGCTTGGTGTAGGGACCAACCTAGGGCTGTGCTGTGGACCAAGGCCACAGGAACTGCGTCAACATCAGGCACTGGTTTCCATAGTGCACAAAACAAATAGAAATTATCCCTGTTTGGAAAACTGTCTTGCAGAAAACAATTTACCCCATCATTCTTAACATCACCATCTCGGAAGCCGGTCTTTGCTGGAATGAAGAAAGAGGCATTCATTTAATAAATTATGAGGAGCAGCCTGACTCAATGCACAGCTTCTTAATAGTACTTGGCAGTGCTGCTGCTTGTGATGATATCCTTAATGCATTAGCTACTGAATAAGTAATAGATTTTCCTGATGCAATTGCACTTTCTGCTCAGCCCATTTTTTCTTAATATTCAGGCATTCACTTTTAGATAGTAGGGTTATTTAATTGAAATACCTGATCCTGTAACCTATATTTCTTTTTTTTTTTTCCATTAATTACCATGGTGTTTCTTTGTGAGAGGAAAATTTAGTCCTTGATCCTGAGAAGCATTTGTGTAATGTCAAGCACAAGCAAAGTCACACTGATGGTGGAACACTGGAACAGGTTGCTCAGGGAGGTGGTGGAGGTCCTGTCCCTGGAGATATTCAAGATTAGGCTGGATAAGTCTCTCAGCAAACCTATCTAGCTAAGGAAGTCCCCATTTGCTGCAGGGTCAGGGTGGACTAGATGACCTTTGGAGGTTCCTTCCAACCAGGGGAATTCTATGACTTTATGATTCCTTGATTCTATGATCGTATGATCCATTTGGATATCTATATGTTCAAGGGCTATGCTGGATGTGTGCACATTAGGCTCACTAATTCAAGAGGGAACTTTCTTACTCTTGAAATTTTTTATTAATTTTTTTTTATGGGGAGATAGTTCTTCGTTATTGTGTATTATAGAGGAAATTTTGATCCTTGTACAAATGAGGTTTGCAGCAACTGTTTTCTTTTGTTTGCTGTAAACAACTAGCTCCACTTGAACCTAAGCCAGGAGTCTACTCTCTGAGTAAGATTTACCTCAGTAGCTGGCCATAGGACCATTTCTTCTTCTTCTTGTAACCAACAGGTTGTTAGCTAGTCCATTTGCCTATACAGGAGACCTCCATTCAAAACCTTCCTCTGTCAAGAAACTTGATCGATATGTCCCAAAGCCCAAGGCACTGCACTAATTCCTGAAGCCTTCCAGGTGAATGTCTTCAGCCACTGAGCAGAAGGAAGTGGTGATGTCCTCTGCAGGCTTCCTTGGCAATGCAGGGGAATTGGGGCATGGAGGGCACACCCCCTAGTTTGAGCCTGGCAGATGAATTCAGAAGATTCACAGTATTTTGTGGCTCATGATGGGGCCTAGACAGTTATCTAGTGACTTGGTGCTGTGGGCTTTTGGACAGAGGTACAAACACTGGAGCAGTGATCATGGAAGCAGCTTAGACATGTTACTGTGGCACTTTGCTCTTTTATTTTTCTTTGGTCTTCTGGAGAAGCATCATATATTGACCTGGGTGTCCCCACACTTTGTTGTACATCTTCTGTTTTCAGGCTTGGCTTACATACAGATAGCTATTATACAAAAGCCATGACATCACTCTAGCATACCATCACACAGCTCTGGGGCTAGCTGTCATTTGAGCAGTGGCTTCGTGAATGTCAGTGACAACTCAATGGTGTATCTAAGCATCCAAAGTCCCTGGGAATATCAGTATTCCTACTTCTAAACACCTTTCATTCATTGTTTCAATAGGCAGGAGAGCTCTTCAAGTGAGAAATAGAACTATTTGCACTGTGCAAGCAAGAAGTTTAGTGATAGCCAAAGTCAGCTCCAAGAATCGGGAAGTTTTCGTCCCTTGTGTAAAACCACAGACAAAACTGCTCCCTTTGTTTTTGTGCTCTTGTGTTGGTCATTTACAAAGGATGCCTACGAGGAAATGCATTCAGCTGACCTGGGCTCTGAGAGCCAGCAAAGGAGATGTTCACATTCTGTATAAATGTGCCTCCCGTTTGCCTGCTGATGAATTATTCAAGTCTCTGCTATTTATGGAAGCAGTCAGCATGCTTTGCTCTGCTGCTTTGACAGGAGAAGCAAAGGAATCTGAGCGAAGTGACCGTTTAAGAGTTAAAATTTATTATTAATAGTTGCACTGCACTCAGTTGCATTTTGATCAGTATTTTTCAGTCTTCAGAGATATTGCCTGTTACTATAAATAAACCACATGCTGCCTGGATAACTGTTCTTCGTTTGTCTGGCAAAATGAGCCATTTTTTATTTTACTTTTCAGATCTGTATTATCAAGGCTTGTGTGTGTATTTGGGCTCTCAGCACAGACAGCTTTTACACTAGTCTCATGTTGCTGTTCCTCCATGTGCTATTTGTACTCAGAGATGGATTTCACATAGTAATGCTGAAAACTCCCACGCACCATAGAGAAACGTGGCCTGGGCTGCTACCGAGTTGGCAGGCAGGCCTGGTGCTGCTCAGAAGCTAGTGAGCAGAGGAGGGTTGATTTCAGTGTGAAAGATTTTTCAGTGTGGAGATTTTGTGCAATTTTGTTGACTCCAGGCCCTCTGTGCTCTGGTTCATAGCCTCTCTCCTGGTCCTGAAGCCATCATCTGAGTTAAAGGTTGGCTTAGGGTCGATGTGAAGCCTTACCTTTCAACCACTCCTGCTACTGTGCCGCACAACCTGCAGAGGAACAGATCTGGCTGAAAACCATCCAGGGGAGGTGGAAAAATAGAGATTTCAAAATGTGCAAGCATTGCTGCCAGCACAAAGGAAAATACAATCAATGAACAAGAGGGAATGGCCTCAAGCAGCACCATGGGAGGTTTAGACTGGACATTAGGACAAAGTTTTGCATTAAAAGGTTGTTGGGTATTGGTACAGGCTGCCCAGGGAGGTGGTTGAGTCACCATCCATGTGTGGTTAAAATCCATATAGATGTGGTGCTTGGGGATATGGCTTATTGGTGGACTTGGTAGAGTAGGGTTAAAGGTTGGACTTTTCCAAACTAGATGATTCTATGACTGGGGAGAGGATGAAGCTACTTTTTTTCTTGGTAGTGGCATCCTGCATTAAGCCAGTTTAAATTGGTTGTGAACTGACCTACCGAGAGATGGTATAGTTGTCTTTTATGTTGTCCCCATGTATCTTAAAAGTGGTCCTGTAGAGGAAAGTATGCTTAAATGTCTTCCTTTTTATTAATAAAATTGTATATATCATTAAAAAACAGTATCAGTAATTTATCTGGAAATATTTCACAGAGAGAAGGATGCCTATCTATATATAGATATCAATATCTCTGTATCTATAAATTGTTTAATGTGTGCAATAATCATCAAGTAGCCTTGCCAAAGGATTAGAAAGTGTTTTCCAAAGATTAATCACTTTCTGGGAGAATTCAGTTGCGGTTCTACAGAGAGGTTCACTGAGCCTTCGTAGTGGATGTTTAAGCATCTCACCCAAACAACTGAGTCAGAGACACTTCTTCATTAACTTCCCTGGACTTGCCTGAGGTCAAGTCAGTCAATAGCAGAGCAGAAGACTAGCTGAGTTTTCCAGATTTCCTACTTCTCTTTTCTAGTTCCTAGGCGCCTCCCTTCTGTGTGTGCCATTAGTAGAATGACGGTGTTACAGTGACTGTTACTTCTGATGAAGGTCATCTTAGCTTCTTAAAAAAAGCTGCTTTTTTTTTTATTTTATTTTATTTTCTGAAAGGCACATAACAGTAAAAACTTTTCTCTGGGATGAAATTCAGTCTGAGTATGGTTATAACAAGCTTAAATTAGCATATCCATTTCTTCCTAAGTTAAAGAATGCCAAAAGAGCACTTTTGTGGTTTCACATTGTGCTCTTAGCACATCTCTCAAATAACATAAAGTGGCTTTGAAAATGTAATTGATAGCATGAACTCAGCTTTCCTAGTATTGAAATAATGTAGCCTGCAAGTGAATCAAGGAGGAATATTTCCCATGGGGAAGTCACCCCTCACACAAGGACAAGGTGCCCGTGGACCACAGCATAGGGCTCCCCAAGCTGCATTAAGCAACCACTGCAGCACGTTGCAACAGTCTCTGATAAAGCTTCCAATCATAATTGTGGTATTTTCTATGTTGGGAAGGATATTTGTGAGCTGTTCCCAGCCCAGCAGTTTACAGAAGTTACTGGCTTCTACACTTGAGCGTTTGAAGAGAGTGAAAGCCGAGCGTTAGGATTGCAGTACGTGACCATGGGACAGAGCTATCACAGCAGCGTTCAGGGGCACCACAATGCAAACGCCATTCTGTGTAACACTCACATGACTTAGTGTATTGTGTTGTGGAATTCCATATGAACTGACTTCAGCAGCTATGTGACTATCTCTGTAGTCTGGGAAACATTTTTACAATCAGTTCTTACACAGGTGGTATTTTACCTCTTTTATGGGATCCCCATTCACTTTTAGCCTAGAGAGAATTTGCTGATTGAATGAATAACTAACTTATAACCAAAGAACAGAACAATGTCAGTGGCAGATTTCACTCACTCATGCCCGCCAACCTATTACTCTGCAATGGTGAGACAAGGAACTGGAAGACCAGACTGTTCAGTTTTCTTCCTGACTTTTTCAGTGATGATTTCTGTGATGTTTAGGGACCCCCTATTTTTTCCAAAACTGTATCCCTGAAGTTTGGTCCAATGGGAGCTGAGTCAGGGCTTACTGATAGAAAAGAAACAGTTCCCAGGTGTTTCAGTGGGTGAGGGAGCAGCAGATCCCAGGTGAGCAGTCAGAATTTTTTATCATTATTTCTGAAGTGCAAGCTGAAGACAGAAAGCAGGGCAGTCATTTTTTTGTGCCCACCTGCATATGCAAACACTTCACTTCCACTAGCTAAATCCAATTAAAAAAAAAAGAGAATTTTATATACTTTTTAGTAAAATAGAGAGAAGAATTGTCTAAAGCACTGGGGGAGAGGTGGAACTTAACCATGCAAATATTTGTAAGGCACTTGCTTGTATGTTTGATCTCATGGAAACTGGTATCGTCTCATATCTTCAGGGGACTTGCTTCTAATTTATTCTGGCAGGAATATCAAGAGCAGAATTGTCAGTATGTGAAAGGTCCTAATTTGGGAGTTTGGCTTACTCACTGTGAGTAGGGGGGCAGAATGTGACACCTGGTAATTGATAACTTAATTTGCACTATACTGTTTCTCAGTGCCATGGCTCTTTTAAAATGCCTTATATACATAACTATCCTCGATTTCAGGTTCTAATGTAACTAGAATGACCCTCACAGCTGCTTTTGTAAAGCAATTGAGAGTCCCTGAGGCAGAAATATTAGGAAAGTGTGTTCTTTAAAACAGTGTCAGGAAATAATCAGTGCCACAGAGAAGCTTCTGGGTTTCTTAGTGTTGCTTTGCATATCCAGTGCAGAGTGGTCACCTCACATTTGGGCCAAATTGGAAAGCAAGCCGAATATATTAGAGAAATGAAATAAAGACCTAGGCTTTGTCCTCCCACCCATCAGCAAAGCCTGAGGGTACAATTGCAGTAATGAATGAAAGGGATAAAACTTGTCATGGTAAAGTGAGGCAGTGGGGGAAAAGCAGAATAAAATGTGCAACAGGCCCATAACAAAATAAGCTTATCACCTGGGAGAAGAAAATGGATGTATTTGGAATGAAGGATGGTGTGGCAAGTGGAGAGAGGGAGTGGGGCAGGGAAGGGGGACTCATATTCTGGCCACCCAGTGTTGTATCTTCCTAGTTATCCTACCCTCCTTGTCACTGCTCTGCCTGAATAGAGAGAAGTGAAAATTAAGTTTTCCAGCTCCTTTCAGACACAGGATCCACTTTTTTTTTTTGCACAGCACTGAGAATTATAGGTGTTGAAGAGTCTGTTAACAACAGAAATCTGTGCACCTAATTACTTTTGCACTGTACCGAGTGTTTGCCCACAGTGTCACTGCCCCCCAACCTGTTGTCTAATTAAAACTCACACTCTTTGTGTGTGGGCTTTTGTGAGCCTTTTCTCCCTCCAACCCTCTTCTCCCCAGATTCTCTTTCAGTTACATAAAACAAGAGCTCAGGAAGCGCAGTGACACCAAGCACATGAAGTACTGACATGCTGTAGCTCTCTGGGGAGCACAGATGGGGGCTTCAGCTGCAGCAGGTGCCGAGAAGACAGATCCCAACTGAGCCAGAGAATTATTGTGCATCATCTGTATGGGCCTATTGTTTCAATGCATCTAGCTCGGTCACACGCTACACGGAGCAGCGGTGATGCTGAGGGGACCTAATTCAATCACTGCTTTTAATTTTGGAAATGAAAAGGATGTTCTTCCATCACTCCCTTCCCAGAATGCAGCACATGCGGATTTCACAACAGACTTGACAGCCAGGCTGTGTTTGTGGGAGTTAGGGGGAGAAAGGGGGGACTAGCTGATTATTAGGCCTACAAATATATTTTCTATCCTCTTTCTAAGGGAGCTCTGTTCATTTTGTTGTGGCTAAAGAAAAGGGTCAGGCACTAAGGTTAAAGCTACTACTCCACAAGTTGTAATCCAAACCTTATTTTGGGCCACGTTAATGAAAGGTTGTGCTGCCTGCAGTGCTGGCCCAGACATCGTGTGCTAGGCACAGCAAACAGCCACAGATGAGATTTTTCAGCTGTAACTGACAGAATTCCTCAGACAAATTGCAAAAACAATCTGCAGTGTGCATGGCTTCAGGGCATCTAGGGATGTCATAGTTGTGCTCCTGGCCCCAAGCAAACAGGCCCGGTTTAAACCAGAGCCTCTGCAATCAGCTCTTTTGCAAGTTGGCGAATTTATAGATAAAATAAGAACAGAAGAGTCAACTCATCCATCTGCATCTCTGGAGATGCACGTGAACTCTATGCTTTTGAAGATCCTCACAACAGCAGTGTTTTCAGTCTGCTCAGCAGCGAAACACTGAGTGGACAATAGAAAAAGTGCTTTCTAGACCAAGCTTCAGGTTCCAGGACTCATACTGGGACAGACTGGAAAAGCAAGTCGAGTATACACAATATTGCCTCATTGTGACCCTTTCTGCGTGAGCTGAGGAAAAGAGTGTTAAAAAATTTCAGGCTTGACAGTGTGGTGCCACCAGCATGCCAGGGGAAGCAGTGGGGTATCAGGGCAGTTGAGTCACATGCCTGCTAGGACAGGGGATCATGGGGTGTCCAGGAGGAAACAACAGAAGGAGGAAAAAAGTCAGGTGAAGGGGAAGATACAAAAAGTCAGTAAAGAGGTCTTATTTCAGAGACAGTAGTAGTAACATTGGTATGCATTCAGTGCATACTAATTATATACTTCATATTCTTATATTTTATGATCTATACAGTATTAGTTACTTTGAGTAGTTACATTTAGTAAAAGCTACAGGAGAAAATAGTATTGTTAAAGAATGTTATATATTTTGTTCAGTAAACTACATTACCTTGAATCTGCTGTTCATAAATATCTGCATGCACTTTTCATTCAGGAACCTTAATTATCAAAGGGATAATTAAAAAGATGCAAGACAAATCTTGCTGAATGAGAGGTGACTGTTGGAAGAGTGGAGACACTAGGAAATCAGTGCTTCCAAAAAAAAGTTTTAAACTGAGCTGGATAGAGGATATAGGGACATAATTAGCTAAGGAGATAGGGATGTGCCAGAGAAGAGAGAAGTGTAAACTTGCTGAGAATTAGGCTATTCTATATAGATTTTAGAATAATGTTTTAAAGAGTTTACTTAATCTTGTGACTCTCTTTTAACTCTGGGCTGCTATTCTTTTATGGGTTTGAGGCAGCAAAGTAATAGCACTTGGCCTATGTTAAGATGACATTAAGATGTTAAGCCTTCCACTTCCCACTGGCACTGCCCTAATTATAGCTGTTAAAACATTTGGGGAAGAAAGGGGAGAGGAGGGAAGGGGGAAGAAATGGGAGAGGAGGGAAGGGGGAAGAAATTAACTGGTTTAGGTGAATTTATGCCACAAGTACTCGTGGCTCTGTAGTTCTCTCCTCAGCACTGGAGGTGGGAGGTGTGTGAGCCTGGTGGGGAGAGGATATCCCTTGACTCTCTGCTGCCCAGCCCATCCATGCCTTTGCCAGGACACAGACCTCCTTGATGGCATGATGTGTTTGAGCAGCAGGAGCCAAAAGAAGCTGTCCCAGTGTGTTTGCTTTCAGCATTGCACTAATGCTGGCCAAGAGCCGTGGTCCTGGCCTGTGCCCAGCACAGCCAAAGCAATCCTGCTGTTCCCTCCTTTTTGCAGCAGTAAAGCTAATTCAGCCCTTCCCTTTCTGACACAAAAGTAATGCTCTTCCCTACCGGCCTCTTTGGAACAGAGATAGGATTTGGACATTTCTTTGGATGCCAGAAATGAGCCATCTACACATGCCAGCATAAAATTTGCACCCACGTGGCTGCCAGCAGGGACATTTTGCATCTGTCGGGTGAGGGGTAGCTGCAGGGCTGATGATGCTGCATTTCTCCTGGTGACATTCCCTTTATTTAACAGATATTAGTATCGGGAAGTTCTGGCACCCATGACTGGACTCACACACTTGGGTACATCCTTCTCTACTGTAGGATTCACAGGCCATTCACAGGAAGTGTGCCTGCTGCTTGCTGGCTGCAAGAAGGACTTCTGCTCCTAGCAGGAGAAGACCTTGGTCCCACTGCTTTTATAATCAAAGTGATCTAGGGTGTTATTTCCAGCACTGCTACCTTTTTAATCACCTCCTGCAGCTGACATGATCACAATACAGTGTGAGTTATGTATTTTCAGTTTAAATAGCGTATTTAAAGGTTTTCCCATTTAAAGACAGTATTTCCACAGTCAAGTTTTAGAAGTTTCAAAATCTTATTCTAATCCAGAAGTGTAATTCCTGATACATGTTTGCACAAATCATCTCATTTACAAATTTCTCTCGGCAGTTGAAGCATACCTGTCATTAATACTCTGTATCATCATGTTACCTGATCATGGCTTGAGTATTTATAAATCAATACTAATAAATCTGGTGGAATACTCTTAAAAGATTTGGCAGAAGGTAATACACTGATTTTTAAGCCTTCTGTCTCAGTCTGCTTCAGTTCACTGCAGAGGGTCATGCTTTCCACTGGAAAATTTTTAGGAGGCATTGAATCAAAACAGTTGGTAACCAGTGTGCTTAGTAACTGTCTGGATGGTACAAAACCAGGAGACTGTTTTACACTGATGGGTCCTAGAGATGCTGAGATTGTAGGTTTGCACTGGAGGTGGACAGAGCGTGGATCGGAGAGTTTTTTTCCAAACGTTGTACCTGGATAAGATCTTCTAAAGAAGACTTGCAGGCATAGAAAACTGCTTCACTCTCTTCATTGCTGTGCCACAACCCATACACTAATTAATTATAACGCAAGAGGAACTAAGTTATAAGTGAAATATTTCAGTAACTGGGTGCTCATTGCAGAGGAAGTGCTCTTTTTTCTAAATCACTGACACAAACTGGTATTACCACAGTAGCAACCAGGTTTCAGTAAGACTCTGTGAAATTCAAGGTCATCCAGAAAAATTAGGCATTAAAAAAATCATTGATGATTTAAGATAATTGGTTGATGAGCTCAGTGGGCTAGTGCCAATTGCAGAGTCATGCAGATTTTGTGGAAGGGTCTGAAAATTATTAAAAAAAGAATAGCATTGTTTGATTTTTTCTAAAGTAGAGAAAATTTTCCTCTTAATGATGAGCTCCTGTAGGGGACCAAAGGAGGATGTGACAAATGTTACTGGACATATATATCTTTATTTTGAATAGACTATGTAAGTGGGTAAACCATGTGGACTTGTCTTAGGAGTCTTAAATATTTTCTCGTGGATGGGATGGAGCAATGTTATGCGCAGCGAAACATATTTTGGTTTACAGTTTTTATGTAGAAATAAATGATAGCTACGAGGTGGAGGAAGGTGATCACTGGGATTAAATACCCATACTTTTGCAAATAACTCATGCTCTGGTTAATCCTATATAGATAAAGGAATGAAGATGTTTTTTACTGGAATAGAAAGCAGAGAGCATTGAGAGTAAGAGAGACAAAAGCAAACATCTCGTGTGTTGTTACCCTTGCAGACATTCATACTACATATATACTATGCAGTATTCATACTATTCAAATACCCCATGTAGCTATGTGTAATGAAAATGGTGTTTGTGCCTCTAACATAAATGTACTATTGCATAACCCTGCAGCACCACAAAATATTTGGGTTTTGAGTAGCAGTTGTTAATAATATCCCTCCTGAAAACCTTGTACCAGATGACTGTAGTACTTGCTGCTTTAGCTAATGCATGGTCTCATCCATGGGTCTGGCAAACTGTCACTTTGATCTTCTTGCACATATTTATAAACAAAATGTCTAAACAACTTAAGGAAATCGTAACAAAATCTTTGTAATGAGAAGTGCATGTTTCACCAGAGACTATCACTGTGATGGTGTGAGTTACTCAGGCACTTGGCCAGGAGGAGGTAAAGCTCAGTTAAGGAATTTTTATCAGGTTGAGTGACTGTCTGGTAGACTTTCTCTTAGAGAGTAAAGCCAACTGAAGAAAAGCCTTGGGCCTGGCTGGGGAGCCTGTGTCACCTCTCTTAGCTGGTGACTGGAGTTCATCATTATCTGACTTTAGGAATTACCTGAGAAGATCCCAAGTTGTGGTCACATTTGTTGGGGCAGTGAGGGAAGGGAGAAAGATAAATTTTTTCTTTGCATTAACAAAGTAAAGCACTTATTTTTAAAAAATAAGTGAAAGGCAAAAATAAATTTGGAGACTAATCAAGAAATAATCTAGTGATTTTGTTGCCGAAAACCAGCTTGTCAACAAAGTAGAAAAGTCAGGATAATAGTAATGAAGCTATCAAAAGACAAGAGTTCATAAAGAAGGCACCAGGATAATCTTATTAAATGACTTTGGCTGTCTTGTACAGCATCCCTCCTCGGGACTTGAATTCTTGGTTATGAATGGCCTCGGGAGGACTTAAAAGGATGGAATTTTCTTACTTCAGATTAGTTTGAGATATTTATGAAGGATTTAGACAAACTACTGGTTCTTTTAAAGCAGTTTTGATAATGAGAGACAAGTACCAAAGCCAGAGCAACTGTTTCCTCATCCTCAGTAAGATTTCTAGCATGCCATGCTTCTGTAAGCCACACATTTGTGTACAGTGCACATCCTTCCAATTATACCTCCTTACAGGCCAGGTGTGTTTCAAACCTGCTTGGGAAGACACGGAGGGAAGTTTCATTGACCTGTACTGAAAAACAAGCAATTATGGTAGTCGTGTTGTTCACACAGCCAAATTCCTGTGGCTTTATAGTCCTTTGCCTTTTCCCTTCAACTTCTCCCTCTCCTCTC
>VWZY01012796.1:164911-212570 GCA_013399075.1 Chloroceryle aenea | reverse complement strand
CTCTCCTCTCCTCTCCTCTCCTTCCAGTAATGCCACCCTGTCCCCTGTGCCCCACCAGGAGCCAGAGGACACCTGCATGTTCTGTGTTGCCTCTGTGCTCCCTGTTTGCTTCGCTGGGAGTGAAGGACAAACAGGCTCTGCACTTTCTCTTCAGCAGGTCTCTCAGCTTTATCTTCATCCTTTTTCATATTATTTTTAACAATTTAATTGCCTTGGAAATGCAATAATGGTTCAGGAGCTGTTAATGATGAACGGATACTGACAGCACAACCTGGGTGCCTACTGGCTGTTGACTGTCACCTAGAAGATAATCTTTGTCTAATGGGGATGTGGAAGGTGTTAAATTTGTCAGAACATCGTAACACATGGTGCCAAGAACTATAGTGATTGGCCTCTGAGCCCACCTGCTTCTTTGTGTGGATTGGAGAATGATCTTATTTATTCTACATGAATCCTTGTAGAAAAATGAATCAGTAGCCTCTCTTATTTTACCTTCCTGGAAGTGTTTGACTGGGGAGCAGAATCTTCTTCAAGATGAGAGATTGCCACAAATATCTGGGAGTTGTACTACTGAGTTCCTTTTTCTGAAAATTTGAAATATTATTCCTCTTTTCTATCTATGCTAGCCATGGCTTGTGGCTTTTTTGTTTTAATCTGTTCTGTCCTTAAAACAGTTGTACCCTCAAGCCTGTATCATGTGTTTTGTTAAAGTATGTCTTTATTAAAACCTCAAATTCTCTGAAGGGAACAAACAGTGACAGGAAGGTCAGATTATGTGAAGAGAGTACAAAATAGTGTCAGAAATTCATAGTATGAATGGCCTCGGGGCAAAATAGGCTGCCTGTAAAGGGTTAGGGTCTGGTCTGGCCACTAGACAAATGAGAGATGCTCTCTGTTAACCCCTCTCCTTTCCCAAGCAGAAGAGAAAGGGAATAAGGGAGAGAGACTTATGGATTGGAAAAAAAAAAACCTAAAAGTACTTTAATGAAAATAATAATAACATGAAATATATACAAATATATGCAAACAATATCACACCAAATACACCACGCCCCCCCCAGCAATTACATCACCATCACAACTGGTGGTGTGGAGTAGGTACTGGGGAAGTCCCAGACTGGACTCAGTGGCAGAAAAGAACCAGATTCAGCAGCTGAATCAAAGGCAGAACAGACAGAGTCCTCCTTGGACACCAGTTGTTGAAGAAGAGGCTTGACCCTCATGGTCCCTCAGTTTTATACTGAATATGATATATATGGCATGGAATCCCTCACTGGTCATTTTAGGGTCATCTGTCCTGGCCACTTCTCCCTGCAGGTGCAGCCTTTTACTTCTGCACCCCCAGCATGGCACACAAGTGACCTTGGTCTGCACAGGAGCAAGTATAAGCAAAAGCCTTTCTGAACACCCAGTCCTTGTCAGTAACTCTAAACATGGAGCACTATCACTGCCGGCAGCAGAGACTGTCTGACAAAATCTGCAGTTAACCTCAGAAAGTGCCATTACTTAGAAGAGACTGAACTAGCTGGGAAGTAAAATCATTGAACAGTATGACCTGCTCTAGATGATCCTGCTCTGGCAGGGGGTGCACTAGATGATCTTTTGAGGTCCTTTCCAACACTTAACATTCTGTGATCTGTGATTCTGTGAACAGAATTCATTCTATTCTAACTCAAACAGGGACACAGCTAGTTAGGTAGTCTCAGACTTTCTAATGTGACAATATGGGGCCTGAAGGTAACATAAGATTTTTGCTGTTTTTCCCCCACAGAATATCAGAGTTTTTAGGGATTAAGAAATTAAAGGCACTTGAAACCAAGCTACAGTAAAACACACTGCATATGTCAAACATATGACTTCAGACTGTGTGTGTATAACTACACATTTTGGTTTTTAAAACTGAGATGTCTGGCTGCTCTATTTTTTAGTAATCAACATAACTAGAAGGGGAATTCTTTTGCATTACAAAAATTATGGACTCACTCTGCAGTGGATCAATTGAAACAAGGTGAAACTGTTGTATATAAATGTAACATTAAAGGGTCCTCATTCTCAGAGATAGAGGAATAATAGTTTTAGTGGGCTGGGCTTGTCATTAAAATAAATCATTTGATCAAACTTCAGCAAAACTTTGTCCTGTGGCTCAAATGAAGGAGTTTGCAGGACCGGTTTCAAGAATAATCACATTTTTCTGTTTAAGAAGTAACATATAAAAATGTTTTGCGGAGTGCTAAGTGTAGTTATGGAACACTAAGTGTAGTTATTGGGGTAGGAAAAATGATTCAAATGATACAAGTTTTGTGGTTGGTTGAGCTGTTAAAGTGCAAGGTGGAAAAACTTCTTTAAAAGGCCAAGTAAACTAAAATATAAGTGGCATATGGAAGCTCGAAGTGGGCATATTGGGCATGTCATGCTTGAAAGTGGTGCTGGAAGATGGAAAGAGTGAGCAATTCATGATGCAATAAATTTTAATGGTGATGAGTGGTCAGAAGGGGCTGGCTTTGTGGCCCTGTTGCTACTCCTTAAGCAGTATGGAAAGAAAATTGGGTGCATTCCTGAGTTTTTAACACTGTAGCACCTAGAAATCAAGAGGTGGGACTTTTCATATTTAGCTCTCAGCACATAAACTAAAACAGCCCTTTCCTCTAATAATTTACCGTATGAACATAAACCAGAAAATGGTTGGTAGACCTTGAAAAAGGAGGAAGGTAGCTGTGGAGTCCTGATGTGCTTTCAAAGCATTATTTATCTTTTAGGGTCACAATAAACCTGCCGATCATGTGGCAAAACCAAAACAAAGCATACTCTGTGAGGATGCTGCAGGCATTTTGGCCTGCTTCAGCAAACCTGACCTCTGGAGCAGGGAAGTGAGATTTGTCAGAAGGTGAAACAACCTTCACCATCCCTGAAAATCCATCCAAACTCGGTTAAATTATGAGCAGCAGAAATCTAGTGATTTGTCTGAGTCCTGATCTCCCTTTCTTGTTACTATTAGCCCCACTTTCAGTGCAGCTTGTGGTCCAGCCTCCTTCCCTCTGCCAAACTACTGCAGCCATACAGATCTGCTGCTTTCTAGCCCAGGCCTGCATAGCTCTGTACAGTCTTGTTTTCCCCACTGCTTTGAACAGTAGTTTGTCTTTCCACTCCTTATTTTAGTGCACTCCTCCACTTCCCACCTGAGCCAGTTTGTTAACCACATTTGGGCCAGATGGCTCCCTCCTCCCAGCTCCTGGGACACCAGCCACCCGCCCCCGAGAGAGGCATGGTGCCTGGGCTCTGCTCCACCACTTGCCTCTGCACTGACGTGAGCTTACGGGAAAGACCAGTTTTGCCCTGGTAATCCTCTGGGAGGATGGCACACAGGCAGCTTGGCTGCACGCTGGGGCACTGCGTGCTCAGTCAGGAGGGTAATTTTTAGCAATCTGAATTTCTGAAATGTTATTTTTTTATGTCTGAAACCTGGCCAGGTTGTCTTCTTTGCCTGACTCAGAAGCTATCTCTGCCAAACTTCAATTTTCTCTTTCAAAATAGCAGGTCACCTTAGCATTTCAAAGGAAAAAGACGACTCCTCTAATGTCCAAAACAGTACTTTTCTAGTATTTTATTTAGAAACAGTTGAACCATTTTGACTGATTTTTTATTCTACTTTTTTTTATTAAAGATAATCCCCTGAGGCAAATGTTCAGCAGAGCTGGTATTACTCCAAATGGATAATGTTTGGCAAAGCCAGAAGCAACTGTGTCCTATAATGCAAAGTGTCAGTCAACCTTACTGGGCAATGCTAGAAGCTTTTTATAAAAGAACAGGCCTGGAGAAACATAAATTTCCATGTCATACAGTTCAGGATTTTAGGGGATTGTACAAAGAAGGAGAGATGAACATTATGCCATCTGAACTGAAAAAATTAAAAAATTAAAAGCTCAAAACTGTGATGTTTCAGATCTGCTTTGTTATTTTACAGGGGCAGCTTGAAATTTCAAAGCCATCTTGCCTGTGGCTTTTTAAAAGCTTTTTATTTCCTGAGGCAATTTAGCTACTGAAACTGAGTATGAGGTGCTGTGCTCATGACTTTCAAGAAAAGAAAAAGTAGTCAAGTTTGGGGTTTTAATTAGATAATGACTTTGTTCCTTCTGCTTAGACACTCATGTGAAAACCCACATGTTTGGTTAGCAGGTTAATAATGCTTCCGGTATCTGCAGCATTATCCTTAATGGTCTGCAGTGGGTCTTTTCTATTGCATTCCCTCCTCCCTTCATTATATACGAGTCCTTGTGGCAGAAGCAGGCAATTGGCACCTCATACCTTTCAATTTATTACAATTTTTTTCAAAACACAGCTGTGTTTAAACCCACCTTCCTAGCCCCAGTTGGGAGAATTCATCTTTCCTCTGCCTGAAATACTCTTCTCACCTTTATCATCCTCTGACCCATGACCCTTAGTAATTAAAATGGTGGAGGCTTTCATACAATACAGACGCAGGAGTCTGATGATCTAATGAGAAGTGATGAATTTTAGTAGATTAGTTTTATGCACAGCTACTAAACCCACTGCAAAGTCATTATTTGCTTCAATAAATCCTCCCCCCTTGTCCTGCTGTGCAACATCTACTGTTACAGAGGGCATTGCCCTTACACCCACAAAGCAAAGGACTTCCCCCAGTCTGGGCTATGTCCTTCTGGAGAAATTACTGGATCCTTGGTCATTCAAATCAACAGTACTGACCAACTGTCCTAGATTTTGTTGTTGTGGCCATAGAACTGCAGTCTGTGTGTCACAGCCCTGACCTGCTGCATGAACTTCATGGCCCTGGGGACTCTGATAGGGTGGCCTATGCCACGGACTTTAGTGTTCAGAAGATAGTCCGGCTGTTTGCTTCACCCACAACTCTACCCCTTGAGCTAATAAAATGTGTGTCTTCCTTCTTCAAATCCCACCTCTTTTATATCTTTAGTTTTGCCATGATGGATGCTGCGACAACACATGTGTTACTACTTCTGCCTTCCACTGTGCCACAGCATCAACACACAACTGATGTGGAGAAGAAGATCTAAAACCATCTTGGCCAGTCTTCGCTGTCATACTCTCAGAGAATCATAAATGGCCTTCCTTCTTCATATACTCCTCAAAAAAAGCAGCTTGTTCTGGTTCAGCACTGGCAGTTGAAATCACAGATGGTGTTTTTAAACCACCTGTTCAAATACAGCTCTGGCAATCTTCCCCCTTTTCCTGGAAGCCACATCATTTATGTTCAGTGTGGTGGCAAGTTCCCTCTCCCCATCCCTAGTCACATAAGCTCAGACCTGCCAGTGATGGTCTCCTGGATCCTTCTCCCTGGGACTTTAGTTCCAATATGTGCAGAATGACTGTCCCTGTCCCCAAACAGCAAGACAGAGAAGGAGCACCCTTGTCAAACAGGTGCAGCTGGATAGGGATCACTTAGTTGGCATGTCCCAGTACATGCAGAAAATCGACAGGCCAAGGTTGGTATTAGCCCAAGTCCCAAGCCAGTAGCATATGTACAAAGTTGAACTTCCTATGTTTCTGTGGATCTGCAATGGCTTCCCTTCAGATAAATGCAGCACCAGTACTCGTATTTCAAAATGTTGGTTCTGTCTTCTCTCTAATCTGTGTCCTTATTTTGAAGACTGACACTATTGTCTTAAACAGGACCTGATGAACACTTTCCTCCTCCTTCTCTCCCAGCTGGTATTCCTGGACACCTGGTTTCATGGTAATTCTCAGCTTAAACCATGACAAAGCCACTCTAAAATTAGCATCTTTTTTAGGACCTAATCCAGCAATCATTTGCTACCAGGTGTACTGCTTAATACCTTGACAAGTTTTATTTCAGGAAAAAAAACACCACCACCACCTGCAAATGTCTGATAGTTGCATTTTTTTCTGGTGACTCAACCTGACACTCATCTTCGAGCGCAGTCATTAGTAAGAGAGAGTGTTTTCCTATTAAAGCACCTGAAATACGCTACTGCTTCATTTCTGGTTGGAAGGTGGGCTGCTAAGAACTACTGCCATCTGTCATTTGTTATGTTGTGAAACTGGTGAAATGAAGCATAGCTTTGGGAATGAAATCGTAACAATGATAACTTGCATGGTGTGTTCTTAAGGGAAGAGTCAGAGCATCCCTGTACGTGGATACGTTTCCATGCCCAGTCCATTCCTTCAAGCCCTATACATCATGTAAAATGAAAGACTATGTTGCCAAAATAAACTACTATAAATACAGAGCATATGACAGCAGCTTATTTGAAGTTGTGTCTATGGCTTTTCTGCCTCTTTCTCACCAGTTGTACTGTACATGGATTGCAGGCGGTCAGGAAATAGGTCCTCTCCTTGTACCTGCAATGCTTTTTAGCATTGTTCTTATCTGTCACAGACTTCACGTGACTTTTCTGTTCGTAAATTCTGTATTGGCAGCTACTCTGGAAGTGTGAAATCATGTTTATACACCAAAGTAGCACCAGTGGTTAAACACATGGATGTTGAGACATAACGTATACTCAGAAAATGAGTTGGATTTGAGTGTGGGACAGACCTGGCTGTTACTTAAGAGTGTATATGGTACAACACGTGTCTGCTTAGTGTCAACCCCATACCGTCGCGCTTACAGAAACCACTTGGCCAGTGCATGCAATTCCAAAGCATAAAGCCAGACTCCTCTCCTTTTGCCAGAGAAAACCTATGAGTCACTCTGGTAAAGACCAGCATGGTTTGCTAGCAGATACTTAAGTCCCCAGGGCCTCAGTCTGGGCATCTGAAGCTGCCTCGGGGGAACAAAACAACTATCCCAAACTCCCTCAAAAGCTCCAGTGACCTGTGCCAGGGCAGACTGTGCAGGCTGCATTCATGTCATAAGGATGCAGCTTGGTAACGCAGTTCATGGTCTTAGTGGCTTCTGTAGATACCTATAAATGGTTTTATCTTAGAGTTTTTCTCTCAGAAATAAATTGGTTTTCATCAGTTTCTGGCAAGCTTTTTTTCTTTTTCAGTTCTGCTTGTTCCTTCCACAGAAATTAAATAATCAAAGCAGTCGTACATAATTATATTTAACAGCAATCCCAAGTGAAAAATTCTTTGCTTTTCATCCCTGTGAAAGAGATGGATGTAGGGACTCTTCCACATTCCTCATCCCAATCTCTTCCCCCCACCCCACCCATGCATTTTTCTTCCATTTTGCAAGAATTTTCTTTTTGGATTTCTCCATGAATTTGGCTCCTGACACTGCAGCAAAACCTATGTGGACAGACCCTGCCTGTGCAAGGAGTCCCTTTAAAATCAGCAAGATGGGATGTGAAAGCACGAGCACATCTCTGCAGACTAACATGCAAGGTGAGGACCCTCCTTAACTTTCATATCTAACAGATTGGTCAGCAAGATTTCCTGTAATCAGCTGCATCTGCTTGTGTCACATCTGCTCAAGGCAACTTATTTTGATAAGAAACAGTACAATAGTCTCCCTATTACAAGGCAGGTGAGCGTGGCTGTTCATGTCAAGGTGCGTTTTGTATGGAGAAGGCAATAGAACGGGGAAGGCTGAGGATAAGGATGAAGGTGAGGATGAAGATGAGGATGAGGATAAGAATACACTCTCTATTGGATTTGCTGTTAGGTATTTGTTTGTATGTTTTGTATGTTCCTGAATGTGGGAACACAGGGAGAAGAGAGACAGGCATTGTCACAGCACATAGCCAATTTAATAAAGCAGAAAGGGACATATTTAGAGAAATAGGGAAGGGACAGAGCAATCAAGTGTCTTTCTTGGTGTAATGCAGAAAGCTTTTGTAGCAGGAACAAAAAAAAAATCTTCTCTTTCACAGTTTGAAATCTTTTGAAGACCAGCCTATTCTAAGTAAAATAGAAGCTAAATAATATTGTAATAGTCTGTAATATCATATGTTTATGACTGTATTAAAACACTCACAATATTACGAGCCATGAAAGGAGAGGCAGAAGAGGAAAAACGTCTTCAATTTTCTGTGTTAAATGTACCTGATTCTACAGAACTGAAATTTTGACTTAATGAGCTTTATAGATGGTAATACAATAGACAACTTGGTCTTTGAGGCTGCCATTTTGAATGGAGCTCATGACAGCATGAGTTAAAAAGTTTGAATGTCTGCCGGGTCCAGGAGGAATTGAGGACTACCCTCTCATTTCCAGTGGTGAAATGATCCTTCTCCAAAACATGCACTGCAAAATTTTGTATGTAGCAGCCTTTTAGGACAGGAATTGGAGGGGAATGAATAATTATGGATAGCCTAGTAAGATTCACATTTGCAATATGTGATTGATCATGCTGTACTTCATATGGGGAGCAAGGGAGAAACCCGCGGTCTCTAGGCATATCAATATATTGCTCGTTATGGGTATTCTGATCATTCCCAGGAGACAGAGATGGAAAATGACTTGACATTTTGATTAAAAAATAATCTGCAGTATCAAAATCCTTGGCATAACTCTTGAGATAATGCCAAGTCTTTATGCTGCAGTGAACTACAAATAGTTCTCATTCATGTGATCCTGCTCAAGCTGCTGCCTCACACCCTTCCTCGGTTCAAGGAACCAACTGAGATGCTAAGGAGATGTTCACTCTTTGTTCATCGCCATTGCTTGATGCAATGTATGAGCTGCTTCATGCTGATGGACGGAGTGTGAGGACACTGCTGGACGAGCTTGTCTTTACTGTTAACACTCAGAGCCTGTGGGGACTATATTGTGCTTAAATGAGTGAAGGATAAGAGCACAGGCCACAAATTTGTAGGTGGCATCCCAAAACCACCTAGACAGTTTGTAGCTATGTGTATCTCAGTGTATTGCTGATGGCTGAAAACAAGCTCACTCCAGCTTAATGGGAGAGGAAGACAGGAGAAATTCCTCTCTGCTTTTGCACAGAAGAATGACAATGAGCCTGATGATGGTATTTATACAGAAACCACTTTCCAGAATCAGGGCAGGGCAGGAACACAGACCCTTCCTTCACATGTCCCCTTCTGACTGTTTTCCTGATAACCTCTACCTCAGCCTAAAGACAAATACAACTACATAACAAGTAGATGTGAATGGATTAAGTCCCCTCTGAAGTGTATCGAACTCTGTGCTAGGCATTTTGATCCTTCCCTGGAAAACTGTTGTGATGCTTAAGAGGCTGAAAGAGGGAATGTGAGATTGTTACAGGGTCTGTTATTGAAGGAAATGGCTGATACCCTGTGCTTAGGAATTTATTGATTTTATATGTGTTTGTATCATTTTGTATTATTTTTTTTATAAATAATGAGAACCTCGCAATCATATTGCCATATACCATTGCTGATGACATGATATCCACTATGAAATACATATATTCTTCTATATGCACACACATTCATGTTTTACTGGTGAACACTGTTGTTCCTACAGTCAGTTGCCATGGCATTGCGTGCCTGTATTAATGATGTAGGTTAATAGGTTGAGGAATGTAACGGCACATGCTCACAGTTGCAGATAAAATATTCATATACTGGACTTCAATTACAAACAATAATTTACCATTTCCTTTTTGTCAGACATTGCCTTTTGTCAGACAACTGAAAAACATTTGTGCTTTTTAGGAAGTGTTCTAGGTGGGGTTCAATAAGCACCAAAAAATGAACTGAGGATTGCAGTGGCATCTTGTGATAGAAAGGTGCAGATGTGATTATGGTTTAGTTGGGTGGGAATGGAGGCAGGATCTAGGTGAAGTGATTTGCTTAGAATTACGTAACAGATTTTATTTTTGAGTTGAAAATAGAAGACAAATGTCTGCCATCCAGGATGAAAACTGCAAGTCCATCTTTTTTTTTTCCAAATTGAGCATTATATTAATTTATCCACAAGCTGGAATGTTTCTGTCATTAGCTGGAACAGACTGCCCTATAGAAAATAGAAAATGAGTCTTCACTGTTTCACTTGAAAACTGGAGAGAAATGGGTTCACCCGATGAGTATAAATGCTCTTCTGTAACATATTCCAAAAGCCTTATGCTATGTATTTCTTTGATGTTGAAAAGCAAAGGGTAAACCTGCAAGTGTTTGTGCTGCAATTAATCTGACTGAATTCAAGACTAATTGGTTGGCCCAAAGGAACCTGCTGGACCAGAAAGCATCCAGAAATGTCTTATCAGTATATACAACATTTAAATACTGAGGCTTGTTTATGTTTTACCAGTTAGAGGGGCAGTGTCAGTACAGTCTTGAAAAGTTGAATTTGCCCTTTTCTATCCTGAGGTGGCATTTCCTTCACTCCCCAAAAACCTACCTCAGAAAAGTTTAGATAGGTGATAATGAATGTGCTCAACGTGCCTTGGAAAGTACTTTTTGCCTAGCAGGATTATGTTAATAAGCAAACAGCAGCCTTGGTTTAAAGAAGCAGTAAAGTCACTCAGAAACTTGTGTTGTCTCTGCTCCATTAATTTTCTCTCCTGATACTGTCCCACAGAGCCATACCTATCTCTACCTCTGTATCTATTTAACAGCTTTTTCCAACTGATTTGGCCCGGGCTTAGCACATGATTTGATGGGTCCTGAAGCTGCTTAAATTCTAAGCACACAAATTTTCCTGCCCATCACTAATTTTTATGAAATATCAATGAAATAAAAGTAGTTATCAAAAAGGAGAAGACCAAGAAAAAGCCTCCTCCCCCTTTCATATCAGAGCAGGAGATTGTTTTGACTTGGCATGGTTCACAGCATCAGAAGGTTATACTCTGACAGTTTACTCAGCAAACAGATGAACGTAAGCTGTCAGTGAAATAATTGCCCAGTTGGTTGTTCAGAGGAAATGTGTTGAGAGGTAATGTCTACTGTTTGGGCACCTGTCACAGAGGACATTAAGCTCCACAGGGTTGGTACCACCTCACTGTTTTGTAGTAAATAAAGAAGATGCTCATGTACTTCTCATTCTCCTCTCCTTTGCACCCATCCTCTAAGTCAGCTTTCACACTGAAGAGGAACTGGCTACAGCAGAGAGTGGAGAGCAAAGTGGAGCTCTGGAGAGTGTCACTTTGTGGGCTATTTTTATTCTAGTCCCAGGAACTATTTCGCAGTCCAGCTGAATGTGATATGTAGCTTTTTGCTTATAGAAGGAAGGTTACGTCTTTTTTCTGCCTTTCTCATAAACATGATGATGTGTAGATAGAAGTGGTGTTCATAAACTGTGTGTACTATCAGGTCTTCCAACATTACCCTCTCCATTCTTGCAGTGGCTCCTGCTACTGTTGGCTGTCTACAAGATGCACATAAAGTCGTTGCTCAACTATTCAGGAATGCTGTCAGCAAAGGATAACATTGCCCATGGGGCAGCAAAAATAACAGTTACAACACCTGACCAAAAGCTGCCATTGCAGTGCAATCTCTCAAGCAGATGGATGATAATTTTGTGCGGTTTTGTGTTTAAAAGAAAAACATTTTAATTCATCAAAGTAATTGTTCCTGATAACAGATGTAAGGATAACAGTGGTCACCATGTTTATGTTCTGCTCCCACTTCTAATACTGCGATTTCTGATTAGAGAAGCAAAACCAAACCTGCACCAGTAATAGTAGCTACATTTTTCAACTGGGAAATGTTGCTTAAACTTCAGGCAGCTTATGAAGGAGAAAATAATAATTTTAAATACCTGAGACATTCTCTGGAACAAATTCCTCTAAAAGGTTTTCTACGGGAAGCGTTCAATACATATAGCATAGTGCTCTGGCAAGACAGGTAAAGTGGTAATGTGAAGATTGTATCTGCTTAGATGGGAGATACTCTAATTGAGATGAGATGTAGAACTTGGAAAAATGAAAATAAATTAGTAAAAGATGATGGAGATTGAGATTTTCTAAAATTTCTTAGTCCTGAAGTAGCTTTTGAAAGAGAGTAAAGAACCCCCGGTGTCTGAGCATAGGTACTGCTGAAAAAAATAAGCATTGCCAGGACTGGGAAAGAAATGACCAGTAAAGAGAGATTTCTGTGATTATTTGTGAAGGAAATGAACTGTCAGATCATCTTTGTGGCAGGAGTACACTGCCTGAGAGCTGGCAGAGCAGGAGCATATTAACTTTCTCTTTTGTTAGCCTATGACTTCTTGACTGTCTTCATTCTATGTCTCTTCATGTTATGAACATCAGTTTCCAGCACTTGGGTAGGATCAGTGGAGAAGCATGACTATGGGTGATGTCGCAAAACAGCTTTCTGCTCTCCATGTGTGCAAGATCTGCTTCTGGAACTTTTTTTTTTCTGTCTTTTCTTGACAGATGCAGAAGTGTCATATTTTTTGCCTCTGAACTAGTAAAAAAATACTTCATGTACCTAGGACGTCTTTGTGTGCCTTGGCTTAGCTGCTGATAGTCACGCCAATGTGTGTTTTTCTGCAGTGCTATCAATAATTTTATGTAGTGGCTTTCCCAGAGAAGACCCTAATGAGCAGGAGAGCCAACAAAGTCAGAAGCTTGTTTTGACTTCTTGTAAGAAGGAGTATTTTTATCTCTGCAAGGGTGATTGGGGGGGGGGGGCAAGGGGTAATGTGGCATTTTGTCTGTTACTCGGTGGTGTGTTTGACCACAAATTGTAAATTACAGGGTCTAGGCTGTAGTCTGAAGTCTGCTTGGAAACTGCGTGTCCTCAGCAGGACAGGCATTTTGAAACCTGTGGTGAAAAGGAAGTATTGAGAAGACTATTTGCAGGAACTGAGAAGGAAAAGGGTCTGACCCAGGCAAAAGGATGAAAACTGGATGAAGCTCAAGAGCAAATGAGAGCTGTGGTGGAACAGAAGGATTTGTTCTTTTTCTGTGCCTACCTTCAAAGACATGGGAAACCCAGGGGGAGATGTTAATCACTCCTAAAATAGCTCTGGAGAAGCCTGGAACACTACAGCGACAACATAAATTGCTGGGAGCTGGGGCTGTAGGTGCTTTGTTGAAGAGGACTATCTGTGGATGAATCCTCAGCTGGAAGAGGAAATGGGAAAACTTCGAAGGGAGGCCTCGTGTATCCACACTGATATCTGGAGGAGGGGGCGAGCTACCTACACAAGCCAAAACATAAATGCCTGAACATAAAAGCAAAGAGACTGATCCACTGAAACAAGGATAGAAAGAAATAGGCAAAGGGAGAGGACAGGTGAGAATGAGAGATGTAGAGCAGGCTTTCTCCAGGGTAAAGCCTAAAGACAAAGTTTTCGAGTAAGGAGGTATGATGTATGCACGTATGGAGTATATCCCATGAAGCGCATGGCTCCCAAGCTTCTCTCCTCCTCTACTCCATGAAAATTGCTGCTGGGGTAGCAACAGTTCCTCAGACTTGTGCTATATATAGCAGAGCTCAAAAATGTCTCCTTTCTACACCTCTGCCTGCCAGCCAGACACACTGTTTCTACCAAAATGGTGACAATACCGAGGTGCATTAACACAGTAAGGGGAGAGAAGATACTACTGCCTTTTAGGAGTACTCCAGTCTGTAGCTGCTGTCTGTCACATCACTCCTGTCCCTACAACATCCCTTGCTCTCAGGTCCATGGTGTACTGGGGTACACACAGAGTCCAATGCAGGGCTACAAGCCAGGTCTGCCACTGGGGGAGACTTCTTGCAACCATCCTGACAAACATGTTGGTGCCTCCCAGCCTGAAAAGCTGTATGAAAGCAGATACACCCTATGGTCAGAAAAGGGGAGGGGACAGCCAGGGAAGCCATTTTGCCAAAGATCCTCAGTTAGTTAAGGCATCGAAGATGAGAGCTAGTTAAGAAGACAGGCAGAAGGACCTCTAAAATATGTGCTCTGAGACTTGACCAGATGATCCTTGAGGTCCCTTCAGAGCTGGTATTCTAGGATTCTATGAGAAAGAGACACAAAGCAAATTAGGACTGACTGTAGGCGAGGCCCTGAAGGCACTGATTAGCGTTAATGGCCCAGGTGAGTCTGATCTGACCTCACAAACCCTCTGCCCATTGGCCCAGGAGCCCTATTTAAGATGAGGTGGGAGGGTTTGCTTGATTATGTGTTGAGGTTGATGTTTTAGGGTAGGCTGGGGTCCTGTGCTGTATGTAGGTAGCTTGTCTCTAGTCCTCTCTTTTTTTTTTTGTCTTCAAATCCAAGCAGCCATGGGACCTATGTGATAGCCGTGATTCCTGCTACTTATGGATGCTGGACCTTGTTTATTATTTTGCTTTGTCTTTGATGTCGATGGACCTTGTCATTAATCTGGGTTTGCTCACTGTGGTCTTCCTCAGCTCCAGGCTCCTCTTCCTTTGTAGATCAGCTCTGTTTTTGTGGTTTGCTGTACCTGGTAAGTAGGGTGAGTAGTTTAGAGATATGTTTCTGCATACTCATCTTGTTCTTGGCTTCATCCCTGGATTTGTACAACTATGTACTGTAAGTTAGGATGCTGACTGAGCTGAATATTTTGTGTAGGCATACCCTATGTAAGAGGAGATAGTCTCAAGTTGTACTTAACTTCTGACTTTGGTCTGTTGGGGTTTTTTTGGGTGTTCAGCTCCTCTCTGTTTAGCTATTCCATTAACATTTAAGAAGCATCTGACCAATGTAGTAGACTTAGCAGACATGTAACAATTTTGGAGACAAGTTCCAACAAGCTGTTTGTGAATTACCAGACTCAGCCAAGAGGCAGGACAGATGAGTAGAATTTGTCAGATTACTAAATGGGTTAGAACTGGACAAACCAAATGTTGGATTCTGGTCCCTCTTTGGACTGCGTCTAAGCATGGGGATATAGTGGCTTATCTAACTTCACTAGAGTTGCTTAGATGCTTGTTAATAGCAATGTCTTGTCTACTACTAGACTAAATATAGATGGAAGTATTTTCATAACAATAAGGTGCCAAGCTCTAATGCTTAATGTGAAGCACTTGGTTAACAGTGGATACCTGCCAATTTGGTTTTATGCATTTTAACTTCTTGCTGTTATGTTTCCTACATGTCTCTGTCAAATTTTATCTTTCTACCTTTCAGCTGAAACTTTCTGCAGAAATAGACCCTTTATATCTTCCCTGAAAAAGGACTTGAGGAAGGGAGGATTTTATCAATTTAAGCAGTCTCTTTCAATGCAACCAAACAGTACACATTTTTTTATTCTTTGATTCAGAAGTCAAACCTCTCAAGAAATAAAGGCTTTTTTGTCCAGGATAATGACGTAATGTCCAGTCATGTGAACAGTTAGTATACTGGAATAGCTGTTGGGGTGGTTTGTATAAGGAAGACTGGACCCCCAAGCTGTTAGCCAGTGCTAATAGGTAGAAAGAACAGCTGCAACTATGGTAGTTTGCTTCAGGGTCATTAGGAGGAAAATGGCTTTGTTTTCAAAATGGTGGTAATCTACATAATTGGATTTTCTAATCTCTACTTTTTTGTGTGCTTTCAGCTGTTTTGGATATTGAGCATCTATTTAGTAGCTTTCTAATATTTTATTCTGAAAAGTGTAAGAAGACTGATTGCCTCTCCCTACTTTGAACTTACAGACTGCATTTTAAAGTAGGAGAGTGAAAATGTGATGTGTGGTTTTTAACTCCCCAATTCAACTCAAATGAAGTAAAAAGTTTGCCTTATCAAAAGGATGCAGAGTTAGAGATTCCCAGAAGAGTGTGTGTGCTTGTTCTTGGGGGTTTTAGAAGTTGAATCCTTGAGGGAGGGAACATTACAGTCAAGTTCTGTTCCCAAGAGACTAAATGCTGCCTTATCTCCTGCATTTTTCATAAGGTTTTTAAAGTACCAGCTGCTGTCTTCATTTTTTTGCTACTTGAGCTAATGATAAGTAGTTTAACTAAAGCAATGAATCATTCACACTGTTTTTTCAAAAAGCCTATAGTTATTTCATGAATTTCTGGATTTATTAATTTCATAGTTGCTTCTTCTGCTACAAGTGATAATTTAAAAGGACTACAATTAAATTGGGACATTGGGCCAGCCTGCTTTCCTTGGAGTTCAGCTGAAAAACCTGTCATTTTTATGAATAAACTTGGGAAATGACTATTGTAAAAAAAATTTAGTGCATGATTTTTTAACATAGTAATATAGTACAAGAAGACTTAAAAGCTAATGTAAAAATAGTTTGAGCACTTAAAAAAAAATTAACTGTTTGAAAACAGTTTCCACTATATGTCAGAAGCTGGCAGTGGTGCCTTCTGAATTGATATCTGTGTCTGAGGAGAGTACAAAACATGAAGTGTCTACAGATGATCTTTTCTTGAAGATGAATCACCTCTTGGGCTGTAGTGAACCCCATAGTTCACTGAATACTGAACTGGAATCTAAAAGCTAATCAGAATCTGGTCTGATGTCTGGGGAAAGTGGGAACTCTGCTAGAGGCTTCACTACAGGCAGGATGGGCCTGACAGAAGTGTGTTCATGTCTTGCATAGCCTGATTTTTTTTTACAATATTCTACATGTGATTTAACACAACCATTCCTTGCAAGAAGAACTGAACTAATTGTACGCAGGTGTCTTGTAAAAGCTGAACTTTGTCCAGGAGTTACAAGCATTTCAGCAAATGTCAGATAGGAGACTTGAGAAGTGCAGTGAAAGATGCTTATTAACTGGAAACACTCTAAGGAGGCAGGCGTGTAGAGCTTAAGGAGGCATTTCCTGGGTTTTGTCCAGAACTGTTATCTGTTGCTCAGTGCTCTCTATAGGAGAGTATTGAGTTATCTTTGTCAGGAAGGGAATAGCATTGATTTCAATTCAAATCTCATTGCACACTCAAGCATGGAAAGACATAATTGTCTGAGGTCATGCAAAAAGTCTGATGGCCATGAACAGAGTTCAGATCTCAATCTTCTGTTCTACAACTCGTAGCTTGTTCTTTCTCTATGGAAACAAGAAATGGGATACTTCTATCACTAAGGAACAGGAGCAAGTCCAGGGATGCTTCCCTGTCCCTATTTTCTGTTTTTTTTCCCTAATAGTAGTAAAAGTGGATTGTAGGGTTGCATTTTATTTATTCTCTGCAATATAGTATTTGTGGTTTAATCCTGCAAATGCTTACTGACATCAGCAGGCTACAATAAAATCAATTAACTACTCTGTCTATAAACAATGAGGCTTGTATTTGCTGGACTTTTTTAAGTTTTAAATTGTGACTGTGTGGACTTATCACTCCTCTGTTAACATGCCAGGGACACACTGCATCTGAAAACAAGAGATGATGACATTTGGGTTGCACAGCAGGGATGACTTGGACAAATAGCTGATTTGTAAGGGGTGTGATCATAGAGTGCAGATGATCATTATGAGCATCTAGTCCTGTAGTGAAATGGAGGTCAGGATTTTGTTTGCTGCTGTCAGGACCATGGTGGTGCAGCTGGAAATGCTGCTGCCAGACTTCCTTAGATCTCTGTGCAGCTTTTTGTATCCCCACTGCTCTCCTTGTTTCAGTAAAGTAGTTGTTGCATCTCTTCAGTGAAGCCTTGTTCTGTCAAGTGGCAAAGAGCTCCAGGGAATCTGTTGTGGCTACTGCCATGTAGAGGGCTTCACAGCATGGGCCTCCAGCTTCTGAAACTCTGATTCTCTTGAAGCAGGCAGAGCACAAACTGTTAGGAATTCAGAAGTTGATATGCTCTTGGCTGTTTGGTTACCTTCTAGTCTACTTTCCTTCAGACCAAACAAGTTTTAAGTGTATCCTCTCTAAAAGAGCCTTTGAAAATTTGTATGGACATTATCATCATAAACTTAGAGCCTGGAGTTGAGGGGGTGCTGAGGAAAGGCCTTAGCAGGAGTTGATTAGGATTAGACAGACATATGGACTACTTGCATGGCTGTAGTTCAGGAAGTGCATTATCTGTGTGATTCTGTATTAGAAAAGTTCTTGTTTCAGCTTTTTCTTTAGATACTAGCTTGCTGTGAAATGACCTTTGATTTACCTACAGGTTCTGTGGTCTATTCTCCTAATACCTGAGTTTTGTTTGCTTTACAGGTGATAAGTACACTTGTAGAAACTCTGTCTGTACTGCATGTTTCAGTTTTTTCACTTCAGCTTTCTGTGATTCTTGATACTTCAAATAATTTTGATAGTTTCAAGAGAAGAGATTCAAATTTTCCTTGAAGCTCCAAGCCCAGATCTTGCTGATTTATTTCTGTTGCTAGGCCTTTGAGGTATTCTGCTGGGTTTGGTGTGGCCTCAAATGTGCTGTTGCTTTGTGCTGCCTTCTGCTGAGAGCAGGTGCAACAGAGTGGATATATCCATTACATTCCTCCAGTTAACTTTGACATCTCTATGTGCACTAAGTGTGCTAAATCTGACAATGCAGTTGGGAGCTATTCTACATTGGAGAGGTGTCCTACTGAACAGCATATTCTTTCTGTTTTTGTCACACCTATTACAGAGAGCAGAGGATCAGCTTTCTGTTCTCTTGGGCACTCAGCATTTATTCTTTCCTCCACAAACCACTTCAGGCTTTCCAGCAAATGCTGCTGTAATGTAAGTTTAGGTGTTCTCATATTGCCAAAGAATTACCTCAGTGTTAATTAGGAAACAAAGAACCCATTTGGATATGTCTAATAAAATACTTAATGCTAATTAAATACAGCTGGGTACTTTTTTCCCCTGCCTGGCACCTAGCTAACATGAATGACTGTGAGGCCGAGTATTCTGTTAACACCCACTCTCTCAGAGCAGGTGAAAGTTACTTCATCAGGATGCATTCAGAAGATTTTCTCCACATCACATGTAAGTGATACCTGACCCAGGTCATGCAGGGAGAGGAAAACCAGAAGTTTGTATCTTGTACTTGACAAGTCAGAGTCCTGCAGCCCTTATTTAAAGGATGCTCCCATCAGGCATGCTTTCATCCCTGAACTGTTGTGACTTATGATGTTAGATGCCCATTCTGAAGTAAGCTGGGTGTTTGTGTTAAGACCCAAAACCTATTACTTTCTGAATCATATGAAAACCCACATTCCTAACAAAGATTTGTACTTCCACCACTCTGGTGCTGGAATACAACTTCCTATGGCTTTGTTCTTACTGACAAGTATTGAGTTGGGAGTTTCAGTCACATTCAATAAAATAGTTTGATTACTGTCTGACCAGCTGATAATTATCCCAGTGGATGTCTTTGTTTTATCTTTAAGTCAACACTGTCTTGCACAAGCATTAAAAGTATCATCTAAAAGAACTGCTAGAAGCCCTGGAGGGATGATGAGGGAAGGTGTTGTGTTCAAGTGGGATCTGGAGGGGAGAGTGGGGACAAGATGCTGCTTCTGCATTCAGCTCAGGATTGATTTCCAATAAGGGTAGCTTGAAGCTAGGTCTTGGATCAAATACCACTTGGCTGACAGAGTGCTTGCATAGGTTTGCCAAGTGAAACAATTTTCCAGCACAGGACTGCTGCATAATACTGGTGGCTAATAAACATGGTACTCTTTCAGAGTACCTGTCCCTAATCCCAGTACCTAGTTGAGTTAAGCTTTGCACTGTAGTAAAATGTCCTTATTTTCCCTTCAGTGTCCCTGCATTAAAGATGATTTTTGGGTGCCTGGCAAAGTGGAGGGATTTCTTTCCATGGGACAATGATCCTAAACAGGGTCACTGTTCTCCTTCATGCTGGCCAGCACTGTGGCACAGGGTTAGGACTCCCCAAAGCTTAGCCTTAAAAGTTAAAAGGGCCAAGGGAGAACTGATGAAGCAGAATGATAACATGGGAGAGGTCTTCTAATCAAGAACATCAATGAGCACATCTGTACCCTGTAGCTAGGGAGAGGAGAGAGCCTGACTCAAGGTCTTGCTGAACTTAAAACTCTCAAGCACTGTGAACTTGAGTTGTCACTTAAAGGAGCATTGCTTTTTCTACCTGCAAGGCAGAGAAAAGGTGCGTTTAATTTGAAGGTAGATGATTTGGCCATAGAAATCAATTTCAGCATGATAGTACAATTGGAAAATGATATTGCAGCTTGGATTACAGCTTGTTGGCTTTTAAGATGCTTTTGGAATATAATTACTAAGGGGGACTTGCATGATTTCTTGCCTTTAAGAGAATAGCATAAAGCAGGCAACCTCTACCTTACTGTGAAATCTAGGGAAGCAATGATGGACAAGGGCAGGGAGAAGAGAACTTTACTAGCAAAGCATGCATGTTTTTTAAATAAACTCCTATGATTTCTAAGATGCCAGCTTCAGACATATAAACATGGCTAACTCTATTTCCAGGAGAGTTGATAATAGCAGCAGTTTAAAAAACGAATCAGAGGCCATTAGGAAAACAGGCACAAGCAGATTAAAAAAAAAAAGTGTGGAGAAGATTCCCAGCATCACTTTTTGAATTGGGTGGATAAAAGCTAAATATACTCAGTTTTTGGAAACCTATAGCTGTCCTGTTAACTTGCAGCTATTTCTGCTTTTACTTGGTGATGAAAACCTGTTGGCTGTCAGCTTATATAGGTCTAACTTGCTTTATTTCTAATAACTGCATATTTTAAAGCAGATTTGGTCTTCTGATCTACTTACCTATTAAGATGAAAGAAAATTGGCAGGAGTATGTTTGCGGAGGAGGGACTTCAAAATAAATAAATATTTCAAAGAGTAATCCAACCTGCTTTATGCTTTTGGAAGGGAAAAGTTTTCCCTCTTGAGTGGTGTGATCAGGAATGAGCAGATGCTTATGGATACAATGTAAACTGATATGTAGTCTGAATGTAACAGTATTTGTAAGTGCTGGCAGAGACCCTGTGACTTCAAATGACCACCTAAAGATGTCACCCCTCTATGAGCATCACTGATTCTTGTTGGATACCCTCTCTTCTGTGTTGAAAGCTCCTTACTGCAGGATGCTGAAAAAATAAACTGATACTGCCATGCCTCTGCATGATGGTAGTCTGGTAATTCCTGTGAAAGAAATTGGATTATTTCAGTTTGAAACCATTCTCAAATTTCTGATTTAAGAATATTAAACTACTTGGAAGAAGAAAATACTGGTGCCCAGGAAGTGAGGTGCATGAATACCTATTTTCTGTAAGTGAAAGGAATGCACATGCTGTAATACTGCATTTATTTTTCTTTAAATACTGACACAAATAAGAGGAGATAATATCTGCCCAAGCAGAGTTCAATAGTTAAAAATCATCTCTGACTCAGATTTCTCTATTTAATTCCAGGTCCAGGACTTTTAAAATTTTGAATGTTTTCCCTAATGAAACAATTGTATTGGCATCCAGCGATACCATTTCAGATCAGATGTGTTAAATCCTGTACAGTAGCTTGTGGAGCAGTAATTTATCAGAGCTGAATTTAAGGGAATAACTCGCATACAAAAGCTGAAGTTGAGGCCTTAATTCTGAGTTGTATCAAGCAGTGTGGCAGATTGGGTTCAGAGGAGCAGCTTCAGCCCAAACCCATTTGTGTGGATTACCCTTGCTCACTTTGGCAGCCTCCATAGCTACAGCGAGGACTAATTCTGCCATTGATGTCGTTGCAGCAAAACCTCAAAGGCATGGGGATGGGATAGATCATCCAGTGTTGATACGGAGGGCATCCTAGTGTCCTGCTCAATCCAGGCACATTCCCTGTGGGTAATATAAGGGCTGACTCAGCAGCAATTGAGGTTTTTTTCCTGCCCTGAGATTGACATTGGACTGTGTGCTTTTTGGAGTACACCAAGAAATGCCTCTGCTGTTCTTTCCAGCCAAGGATGCAGAGATTAGGAAATACCAGGAGTAGCTGTGGGGGGCTGTGTAGGAAAGGGAGATGGCAGCAGGGTAGGAAAAAGCTTAGTGTATGCTCTTTATTAAATGGCTGTGAGGAACGTGACAACCTTTGGAAGAAGGAAAACTGTGGGTTTTTCTGATGAAACACAAGTGTAATGTCTAGAGTTGAGGAGGGAAGAATACTTCTAGGAAATCTAATTAAACGCCAGAAGACTCACCAGCAATAGTTTCTCCGTCCTCCTTTCAGATAATTGTATTTCAATTTCACTGGTAAATCAAGCATTTGTGAAAACTGAGTCAGCCCCAGAAATCATGACTGTGTTTGCATAATTTTCCTCCTTTTTTGTTTGACTTTGGCTTTCAGACCATTAATGGTGTTCACGTGGCTTGTGCTTCCTTCTCTCCTGAAAATAAGGGTAATAAAAAAAAAAGCTTAAATAGAAACAAAGGTGGTATTTTCACAGAAAGAGCTGCAGCTTCAAGCAAAACTGCAAATATTGAAGACCTTGGAAAAACTTAAGAGCTGGAATACTGGTATCAACTGTCCACTTAAGTTCATATCTATTTCTTCAAGTCTAGAATGGAAAAGCTGTCCAGGTAAGCTAGCATGAATATAAGCTGCATGATTTGGGGCAGGACTAGTCTTTCCTAGACTTCTGTGCCTGTGACATTACATGGAAATGTAAAATATCTCAGATCTGAGAGAGAATGTTGGGCTGAAAGAAGGCAGAATTATTTTTTTTCAGCTACCTTTGAAATACATATGTAGGAGTTGTGCTTGGTAGGTTTTTAAAATAGATCTTAAATCTACTTAAAGGCAAGCTGCAAGGAGGTGTAGAAGCTATTTTTAAAACAAAGGTTTTTTCTTAGCATCTTATGAGCTCTTTGCCATCCAGTCACACACACTTTTTGGCCACGGGAGAGGCTTTCTGAGGCTGCTGGCACTCTCCACATATCTACCTCTGATGGGCCATGGGAAACACTATGTTGGCTGGATGGGAAAATTAAGCTTTAAGGGAGATCTCAGTTGCCTCTGGGGCTTCAGTACCTAAATACCTCTGCACCTTTTTTATTCATTGAGATAATTCCATAGTCTATGTGGTGTTCCAAGGGCCTGGCTTCTCTTAAAGACTTCTGGCCATCATTTATTCCTGTAGTTAAGAATGTAGTTTGTGTGTATGGATAATGCATAACTATCTACATTTTCAGAATTATATTCTCTTATCTTGACAGGGTTTGTAGATGTTTCATTTGGAAATACTTTGATCTTTTATTTTATTTAAATAGGCAATAATCCCTGCTATTTTTCTGTGATCCCTTTGATATCTGGCTAAGTTTTCTGGCATTCTTTTGAATCAAAATGTGCACTTCTAAATGCAGCCAGCCACACAAATTTTTTCTCAATTTTTTTTCCTGTTATCAGCCTGGCCTCATGCTGCTAGGTGAATAGGGATGCAGGCTGCACACTTATTTTACATCCACTGTTAGGACAACTGGAAGGCTTTGGTCATTATTTTATATGGTCTATTTGATGAAGCCTAATATGGTTTTTCACTGAAGAATTAAAACCCAGAGGATATAACCTTGATCTTTAATTTATATCCCTTTAAAAGGGAAAAGGAACATCTTTCCTTCTCAAACACAAAAGCCTTAGCTAGCCTGTTGAGGCAGACAGGCTGTCCCCTCTGGTTTGCACATTGGGCACAAAGATGAACAGTAGGAGGCTATCCATTTTGGATTTACAGGCTGATAATTATACACAATACTGTTTTCCTCTGTCCAGAAATTAAGGACTAGTCTCAGGAATGCTTGTGGCTGGAAGAGAACATGTGTTAGATGGGCAAAGAGGTAATTTTTCTGAAGTTTATCAGCCTTGCCATTCTGATAGCAAAATGAAGTATATAGAATGCCTTGGGTTGGAAGGGACCTTTAAAGGTCATCTAGTCCAACTCCCCCGTCGGGAGCAGGGCCATCTGCAACTAGATTGGGTTGCTCAGAGCCTTGTCTAACCTCATCTTGGATGTTTCCAGGAATGGGACTTCTACCACCTCTTTGGGCAACTTGTTCCACTGTTTTGCCACCCTCACTGTAAAAAAAACCAAACAAACAAAAAAAAAAACAAACCACCCAAATCACCTTCTTCCTTATATCCACTCTAAATCTACACTCTTTTAGCTTAAAACCATTACCTCTTCCTGTTGTGACAGGTGCTTCTAAAAAGCTTGTCCACATCTTTCCTGTAGCTCCCCTTTAAGTACTGGAAAGCTGCTATAGTGTCTCCCTGGAGCCTTCTCCAGGGTGAACAGTCCCAACTCTCTCAGCCTTTCCTCACAGGAGAGGTGATCCACTTTGATCACTTTTGTGGCCCTTCTGTGGAGCTGTGCCAACAGGTCCCTGTCTTCTGTGTGCTGAGGAGTAGAGATCTGAGTTTGGCTACTAAACTTCTGTGGTGTGCCTTCTTTGCACTGGCTCCTAAATGTTTTCTGTTGCTAGAAAACCACATGGTTCACGCTAATAATGTTGGATTTTAGAGCACTGCAGAGTTCTTGTTGTTTCCTATTGTTGCAGGTAGTGTTAGCATCAAAGCCAAGGTGTGTAACTCTGCACGTGACTAAAGTGAGTCAGCCAAGCACATTGCACTGAGATCTGGTTTTTAAAATGGGTTTTTATTGTGGGTGTGCATTTTAAAATTCCTTTTTTGACTTTCACTGGACTTCTATGATCAGAGTTGACTGAAACATGTAAATAATACTGTAGAAAAAGGTTACAAATCGAGGGAGTCCAAGGAGTCACCAGAAGGAATTTGCTGATAGAGAAAGAAGCTGTAGCATGCTGGGCCATCCTCTCCCCTTTCTGCTGCACTGTGGTTTTGTTACAGCCTCATGGTTTGCCTAAGTTGCCAAGACCTTTTGCCGACCTACTGGCTTCAGATACCCTGACTGAATGATTTAAATTAATGTAAGAATTAGAAAATACCCTAATCTAAAAACCTGTTTCTATTTAAATATTTGCAAAAGTAGAATAGAAAACACTTGCAGTGTACCATGAAGAAGTGCTTGTGGGAAGGCAGTACCAACATGGAGATCTACACTTGGTAAGGCTCTACAGAGGCCCTTGCAGTAACTGAGGCAGTCTGCAAGAGGCACTCATGGTGCTCGGAATCAGTAGCATTTGTATGATCTGCCCAGTATCATGGCTAGACTCCTGATGACCTCAAGTGTTCAGAAGTCCATTTTAAGTATTTCAGTTATCCATTCTCTTAAATAACTGGTGCTATTTCTGAACATTTGGTAACTGTAGTGATGTCCAATAATGTTCTTGCAGTAATCCTACTTTCGGGTTTAGGTTGCACAGCAAGCTTAGAGCTCCTCTAAGCTGATATAATCTTCCCGTAATGCTGAACCACCTTAGGACTTCATGTTTGCCCAGAGCTAAAGGGAACTTTGTGTTGAGACATCCTAATCTTATTTGAGTGCTTCAGTATAATTTACATAGCAAATCTAGGAAAAGATTAAGAACGTGTAGTTGTTCTTTCACTATAGCACTCCAGTGTGTATGTATTAGTTACTGCTTATTATTTAAGATGTCACTTAAAAATGTGTAAACTAGTCTTAAAATGAGGAAAATCAAGATCTCAATTTGATCTCTTGGCCATTTAGTTCAGCAAAGCTGGCAGGAGCAGGCACAGGTTCTGGTGGTTCTAAACTGGCAGAAGTGAGGAATACCCAAGGAAGGTATGGCTATGTACCTGCTAGGGTCTTGTACTCACTCTGAACCAGTTATGGTTCAGAGGGTCACCAGAGTGTGGTCATTGGATTAGATAACCTTTGTGTAGCAAAAGAGAGCAAGCACTGACTGGGGGCTGCTGCACCAGTTTGTTCAGCCAGGTCTAGGACTGAAGAGCTGATGGTGTGCAGGGTATGAGGAACATTCAAGCAGTTGAATGCAAGCTTCAGCTGCTCTTATCACAGGAGTTTCTACAGCTTATAGGGAAAACCCATGAGAATGCCAGACGGGCTGGGAAGCAAAATTTATAGTGAGCGTCCTGGAGCCTAGTCCATTTACCTTTGCAAAGGTTAACAGGAGCCAAAGCTAGAATTAGAGGACTTGAGTCTAACAAACAAGCCTGCAAGAACTGTTTCAGCCACAGTAAAAACTGCATGAATTCTGATTCTGAAGACTGCTGATGCTAACCTGTTCTGAGATCTGGGCATCTTTACTTAAAGAATGAACGTTTATCTGAAAAATTAAATTCTAACTTGAACATGAAAATTCAGTCAAGTGCCATGGTCTATGATGTAGGAGGTCAGATGGGCTAGTTAAGAAAACTGATGCTAACAATATATGCAGAGACACAGCTCTACATGTGGACCTGACTCACCATGTGACTACTCCCCTGTTTCACTAGCAGGTAAATTGAGTAATCTGAAGCTGCCTTCAGCACTACTGATAGGAGAAGGACAAGGAACTGATACTACTCAGAATAGCTGAAAGCAGTCAGGCTACTATTTTTTGTTGCTGGTGCTTGTCTGGCTTATCCATGCTGCACAGAGGCAGCTCAACTGGTAGGGGAGGCTGGACCTTCTCCTGAGCCCCTTTCTCTTAAGGTTCCTCCAACGTTCTGAGGTGAGGCCAAAATGACACCAAGGTAGAGTACAGTTGTTTGAAGATGACTAGTCTGGGGCTCGTAATCAGGCATAAAAATACTGATACTTGACGGTATTTAACTTTTTGGGCTAAGGCAATAGGGTAGAAGGAAGAAACTCCCTATAGTGTGTGTATTGCAAGAAAAACTCCTGGTAACTACTGCTCAATTATTATGCTGGAGACTTCTCTGAAAGTGTCAGAAGTGGTTAAAAATAGTCTCAAACTGGTAGGAGAGGAGCTGTGAGCAAACCCAGCAAATGTTAAGCCATTAGATAGTGTCTACAGGCTGTGTCCAGATCTCGCCCCGTCTCTCCTCTGAAGAGACAGTTGTTGGAAAAGCTATGGGGAAGGCTCTTCAGGATTGCTATAGAAATTTTTCTGTTTGAGGGATGTACAAAGTGAGATGCTTCAGTTTCCTATTAAATTTAAGAAAGGGTGTGGTACAGGCTTAGTCATGGATGGATTGGAAAGAGGCAGCAGTGAATGTCTACTCATTACCTATTCATCATGCTCTTCTGATGCAGAGTAGCTTTGAAAAGGAACTAACTACCTTACCAGGGAGGGTGTAGGGAAGTGCTGGAGTTAGCAGAAGATGCTGTAGAGGCCACAAATACAGAAAGCCTAAACGAAATGGGTAACAGGAGATGAGCTGTGGATGTTGAACATAATGGTGTCAACACGTTTACTTTTTTTAGCTCCAGAAGTCCTTGGACTCTTTCTGCCTGTGGGTGCACATTAGGGAAAGGGTTTCTGTGTATTTGCCATGTTGCTTTTAATTTTTCTCTAAGCAAGAGTCTTGAAAGACAAGTGATGGGGAGGAGCAGTGCTATAGACTTCTCTGGCTAAGTCCCAGTGAAGAGAAATCTGTTGGGAGAAGTGAAAAGTGGGATAAGGTCACCCAATAAAGAGATGAGAGGTTGGGGAGGTAACATAACTATCAGGGTACAGAGAGCAGTGGAAGATATCTTGTTCTGTGGCCTTGCCTGAGCACCTGCCACTGCTGGAAAAACATGATATGGGCAGATGTTGTTTGACCCAGTGGGATTATCCTCATAACATCTTCAGCATTCCTGGGTGATGTCAGTCATGTAGGACAGCTGCTGCTGGTGGAAGAAGCTGCAGTGGGCAGTTCCTCTAGAGGTGCAGTATGAACTATTTCAGGAAAATACTGAGACCCAGAAACCCTCATTTTTAAATGATATATATTTCTCAAACTTCTACCAATAAAATCTTCCCAAAATGGATTTTTTTCAAATGTGACTTAAATGCTATTAATTGTTCTTGGAAATAAGATTTTATCTGAGTTGTCTCTAATGCTGTCTATGCAGGTCACATAGTCACAGTCTGTGTTTGAACTGAAATCACCTTCCTTGAGATCATTCTATTTAAATCCAAGTAAAAGGACAGATCTTTGGCTAATATTGATCATAAATTATGAATGGGCCTAACATGCACAGACTTCTGATGGTTGACTTCTGAGTTGTCTGTGCCTTACCCAATTTCTCCTGCTCTTGAAATACTTTATTCTCTTTTGGTATTGGCAGCTCCCTGTCTCTTGCTCATGTGCTTGGGTCAGTCTCATCACTCTCCATCTTTTCTGTTCTCAAGAGCCATTCTGTAAATTTGCATTATTTTAGATCAAAGGAAGTTGTTCTTAGGAAACAAAAATGCACCTGTGAGGGTGGAGAAATAAATATGAATATATTTTAAGTAGTTTAAATTCTGATTATACTCTGTTCATATTGTGGAAAAGAAAGTAGCGGTTGCTGTTCCTACCCAAAAAGGTGACCTCTCCAGAAAGAGGCAATGCCGCTTGGTCTGACTAATTCCCTCTCCAGCCTCAGAAAAGGACAAGGTCTGTTGCATGAGTTCTGAACCAGCCTACCCCACCACTGAGCCCCTGCTCATGCCAGCAAATGTCTGAAAAAATCCCTTCCTTTCACGAGAAACAAGTTCTGGCATAAAAGTCCCAGAAAACAATTGCGTAAGTGTCCATATAAACCCTCTCTTTTTATTAATCAATCTCTTCTACCTAAAAGCTGAGTTGGAGTTCTTGAGCTACAAAAAAACCTCAAACTCTTGGAAGCTCACAGCTACTGTCATGGCTGTGAAAGCCACAAAAAGGTGGCTGGCTTACAAAGCTCTACTGCTCTTCCAGGAAGCAATGCTTTTGGGGCTGCATATTTTTAGACATGACCAGTAACAAAACCTTGTGCTGTAGAAGAAAACAAGATTGCGGTAATGAGGGACATGGTAGTCAAACTAATGTGCTGCTTTAACCTTGCATTTGTATAGTTATTAAACACAAGGCTTAACTGCTGCTGCACATTTTTAATCAGTAAGATCTAGGTGTGACTATGCCCTGGGTTAATTAAGTGTTTTTGTGAAAATTCGCAGGGCTGGTCCTTAGCTGCTACAAACCTGCCACGGTAATGAAGGACAGTGCTAGGCTAATGGAGGTAAGAATCTAATTATCTAAACCACACTTTTCCACCCAAGACATGTATATGATGTCAGGGAAGGAACTGTCTAATCCCACCTTTGCCTTCACCTAAACAAGTGGAATGACTCTTATTAATAGCAGTAAGCTCGCAGGGAGATCTGCATTCCCAGGCAGTGAAGTAGCATTGCAAAGCTACTGGTAATATCATGCAGCTTTACTTCTATATAAAAATAAAAGTTGTCTAAAGAAGAAAATCACATTATGTATCAAGTGATTAAGATAATGGGTGGTTCTTTCTGATGACTTCTGTTTCCAGCAGTGTCTGTTTTAGTGATTCAGTATCTCGTATTCAGCGTCAAAAGTTTTCTAGTTTGGCTAGATGGGATCCTTCCAAGTGCCTCGCACTGTGCCATTCAAAATCACTAGCGATAGTTGAAAAGCTGTGTCCTGGCTTAATGTACAATGATATGACAAGATTGGTGGTTAGTTTTTTGAAAGCAAACACAATACTTTGTAAACTGTCACAATGATGAGATACTGCTTTTCAGCTAACTAGTGCCATTCAAAAACCAACGGAATGCCAACTCCATCAAATAAAATCAAGATGTGATGCCAAATCTATTAAGAAGCTGGAGCAGGGTTTCTATGGTAATAGCCCAAAAGTTTAGAGCACTACATGCTGCTGTTTAGTGCCAGTTCAACAGAATACCTGCCCAGTTTATAAGTATAGACATCCAGGAGAGGGGTAGCATCTCTTAGTGATTACACACCTTACTCATGTAGACTGTGAGGAGGCCTTGAGACAGCTTCTAAAATAACCATCCTTCCAAAGTGGGGCAGGCAACATGCTGTATTTCTGAAAGGTAGGCTAGGACTGCAGAGGTGCAGACTGCAACTTACTGATTGGAAAACAGTGTATCCCAGAACTAATGGTGTAGCTTGAAGGTGTGATAAGAACTTGTGACTTGTTGCAGTAGCTCTTGTCAAAATAGATTACTTGTGACTCATGTTGGTACACCTGTAGGCAGTGAATGGGCAAAATTCCTGTGAACTGCTGTAGGGATCAACAGATTTTACAGCGATAAGGCTGCATCCAGATTTATTTAGGCATAAACTAGAGCAAAGATCCACTTTCAGAGCTTTGAAAGCTGTAGCCCATTCAGGTCTCTATCAATTCTTCCAGTGGTATGGAACCCCTAATCCCATCCCTGTTTCCAAGAAGGCCACACGTGTTATTTTTATCATGATCCAGAGGGACCCTTTCAAGGTGGAAAAGACAGTTTGGTTCCCACACCTCCTCAGTTTGGAGTAGGGCTTGTGCTGAAGCCTCTTATCTAATGTGTCACTGCTGGGGATGAGCTGTGGCATTTCATGGGAAGGTCCTGAGGCTTTCTGCACTCTGAACGTGGTGGTAGAAGGTCTTTGTGCTCCTAGGTATCACTGATTTGAAGTAGCTGATGTCCCTTTATACCCCAGGCTTTTGTTTGCACCAGTTCATTTTGAACTGGCATGGACAGATGGATTGAAGTTTATTACAGTCTCAATATACTTCTGATCATGGAGTAAATAGATCAGAAATGAAAAGTGATGACCATGGAAATATTTGGCTTTTCAGGAATCCTTCCCTTAAGACTTTGAGATGAGATGGGCTCAAAAATAGCACTTTATTTCAACACTCTATCTGTAGTAGCTACTTCATATAACCTAGCTACCTTATGTTTATATTAGTGCTGTAACCTGGAATTGTGCATTACCTTCTCATGCATCCTTTGAGTTATGCTGGCATGAAATATTTTTAATCAGAAATTATTTTAGGCTTTGAAATGCATTTCAGGATTTCTAGAAGGATGGGGAAAGACTCAAGCAGCATCATCATAATACTTCTGGTGCATCCTGATTCAGGTAGGTTTTGTGAACTATGAAAGAGTTTGAAGAAAGTAACACAAGCATACTAGAAACAATGGCCTAAATCTGGAATGGATTTCATANCCTTGGACCTGCTGGTGACGCTGTTAAACTCAAGGGATGGGCAAAATTTACATGCTGCATTTATATCAGCCAGTGCTGTGACTGAGTATCCTTAACTTTGTGCCACAGATTGGACGACTACATCTGAATGAAGTCAGTGCTTAAACCAGATTATGTACCTGTTCAGCCCTCTTCAGACAGACTGAGATCTGCTCTACCTCTGCCCTAAGCCATCTGGACATACCAGTCTGAGTCAGTCTCTATGTTCCAAAAAGCTCTTTGCAGCACTTTGGCAGAGCTGGTGATGTTATGGAGCTGAGGTGGAGGAGTAAGGACTGTCTGGGCAGCCCTGTTCCCCTGCTGAGCACACTGCTGGACTTGAGGAAGGGCAAATCTGAGCAGGAGAATCCAAATCTGTTCTTTCTTTTCCACACAAATACTCTACACGCTGTGAGCCTCCAAAGCAGCTGCTTTGGAAGTACTGAATGTCTATCAGTGTCTCCAAACTCTCTAAAGCCAGACATGGTAGACTGTACTCTCAAGTGTGCTAGCCTCTTTTAATGGGGTAACAATATGCGAAAAGCAAATACCGACAGTTTCCCGAAGAGCTAAGATGAAGGCTAAAAAAGCCAAGATTGTCTTTGGGGATGACAGAGGGACACTTGTAGAAAATAGCTTAAAAATGCAGTTTGGGATTTTTTCTAGTTGATAATCACAAAAGCCACTTCAGTTTTTTATAATTGACTGTCTGTATAAATGAGCTGAGTGGTTCTAGGGCAGGTTATTGTAAATGTATTACAAAGTCTTATGAGCCATTATTGTCACGTGTCAGTGTTGTGACTGGCAGGAAGAAGTTGCATTTCCATCAAATGAAGCAACAGAAGGGACAAAAATCTTGTTATGCCTTGGATAATCTAGTGAAACTGAAGTAACAGATATTGATGGGTACCTGTGATGCACATCCTTCACTAGCAGAGTGTAAGAATTGTAATTATAAATTGATTCCCGTGAGCAGTAGTTAGGATGTCTTAAGTTCCTAGAAGCTTCCCTATTAATTCCAACATGAAAAACAAATGCAAAACTGAAATAGTGTTTCCAGTATACTACACATTCCCATGGTATTTTAAAGTTCCAGCTGCTGTACCAGTGCAGCTCTTCAGTGCATCTATACTGGGCTATATCCCCCTCACCTTAATTACAGCAGCAGTACCACTGGTGTCCATGAAGGTTTTGCCCTGCTAAACTAGTATAGGATTTGCTTTTGATTTCAACAATTTTATGTCCTCTTGTAACACTATATTGCAAGGTAGAATAAAATAACAGATCTCCAAATTTTGAGACACTAAGTACGTGGTGAGGAAGAAAAGGAAGAAATGTATGTTTGGCTTTTGTGTATTGAAAAAAATAGTCTGTTTTTAAAATTTTTCAGCTGTCTGATTTAAAATGCAATCTGAACAAAGTGAAATTTCAGGGGAATTAGAGAATTACAGCTTCTGTGCTCTTATTTCAACTTCTCTGCCAACTTTCTGCATGACCTTGGCTACAGTATGTGCCTCAGCACAGCCTCTTACAGGAAGGATGCTTAACCAATCCGAGATGCTAACCAAATTCATATTACTGTTGCTCACCCCCACTTCACAGCTATCCATTATCTGAAGGCTCTGTGGGCTGGCTAGTGCAGTAGTCTCCATTTCTGTTCCAGTTTACCCACCTGGAATGAACCTGTACAAACTGGTATCTTTGTATAAAAATGCTCACTTACTCTGCCCTAAATAGCTACAGAAATATTTTAATCCTAACATTACATTTTAGGGGCATTTAATCTAGCATAATAGTACCAAAGCAACGATAGGAAAGCTTTGGACCTAGAGGATGTGTGGGCCATGAATTTTTTGAGAGCAAAAGGGATAAAGACTTAGGAGCGTGTCAGGAAGGTCTAAGTAGTTAGAAAAAAATCTGCATCAGCATAGGGCATTCAGCATTGTGACAAAGTTTTACTTGGCTTGAAGGATGGCAGAACATAATGCTAGGCTGAGATTGCTTCCTGTAGTCAGTACCTGTGCGGTATGCAGAGCTCGTGTCACCTGCCCACGTGTTGTTCTAATGCCATTCTAGTAGGAAAACACAGGTTCCTGATGTGATTGACTGCCTTAATTCAACTCTAACCTACCTCCCGATTGATTAGCTGGCAGTATGATAATAGCAGGTGTTCCCATGTGTCTTTATTCTTCCTTACTCCCCAGTCCTCTTCCTGAAATGTCAGTCTAATGACCAAGATATTGGACTATTAAGTTCTACAGTTCTGTTAGTAGGTTATTTCCCCATCTGTTGGTTCCTATTGAGACCTACTTATTCCTTGGAGGCTGGCAAGTTGTCACAGATTTTTCCTTGAATCCCTAATTAAAGGATAGATTCAAGAAAACTGTGTAAGGACATAATATTTTTTCCTTTGTTTTTCCTTGTAATATTCTTGTTCTTCCTTGTTCTTTTTTTAAATTGGAGAACCCTGTGGAGATAATATACTTCAAGTGATCTAATGCCTTGAGGAAGGGAAGCCTGAAGCTCTTTCTTTATTCCATCTTTGTTAAGATAGAATTATAGACCAGACCTCTGTAGAGAAGATGTTCTGAAGTAGCTAAGGAAAGAAAATGGTGTTGCAGAAATGGACCAGAGATGGTGCCAATGCAAAGGTAATGGGGAAGAGATTGCAGAGCTTTTCCATGTGAGGCTATTCCCCTTAAGATGTTGTAAAGGCAGTGTTCATGCAAAATTTGCTCTTTAAGAAACCCACTAATTTAAAGTATTTACAGGCAAGCCCACTGAACTGATGGTTGTTTGTAGCAATCCCTACTCTTTGGAACTTCTTAAATTCAATGTTTTATTTCTGGTGTGTTTATATTTATCTGTGAATGTGAAATGTAAGTATAAAGGAAACTGGGACAGGTACACAACTTCAACTGCCTTACCAGGGAACTTGATGAATGGTGACAGCCACAGTTCTGCTCTGCCATACACTTTCAACTTACCTGTGCTCTTGAAATACTCTAATGGATTTTAAAGCATAACTAGCTATTTGTGGGATATACTGTTCCTGTCCCACTAGACATTAGATTGAGTGAATAGCTGGCTGTTGTGCATCTGGGCACACCTTTAAGTACCACAGGGTCAGAAAACATAAGTAGAGTGTAGTGCACCCTGACCTGTAGTTCTGTGGGCTCTGCTGTCCATTGCACATGTGTAGCTGAGTACAATTTTTTTGGAAGCTGCTCCTTACAGAACTCAAGGCTGTTTAAAATGTGCTTACATCAGAGTATGGATTCTCATGCATTTTCTGTGTTGTTTCTGGACTGGTTCTGACCAAGATCTCAACTTCTGCTTCTGGCTTTCGCTGGTATGCCCTACTTGAGAGGATGATACCTTTAAGTGCTAATAAACTATCTCAAGTTTCCAGACTTTTTCAGGGCATTCCCAAACTCTTCTAATGTCTCACTTTCATGTGGCTTTTTTTCCTACAACTATAAAATGCCCACTTGGGCAAATCAGGATATGTATACAGGGAACAAACTGATGAAAGGAATGCTCCGAAAGGAAGTAGAGTAGATTCAGGACTACACCAAAGCTCTAACTGTCAGTGATACTCATTAAGTATTTCATGATGCTCATTTAAACCACGAAGATATTAGGGGAAATTCTGTAGTGCACACAGTAGCATGTACCACTACTGAGTCAGAAGGCTCAATGGCAGTAACATCCAGTGGGTATTTCACAGCATGCCTTTATCTTTTGACAGATTGCTTCTTGACCCTATGTAAGGTTGCTATAAAAGTATGCTGGCTCTCCAGGCAGTAAATAGGGTCACTTGAACACTATATCATGCAGCCTGAGCAGTGACTGTTGCTGATGTTCAGCTGAGGATCAGAGTCTTTTCCCAAGACTATGAACACTCTATTCCTTTCTAAATAACCTTTTCAGGTAAAGTATTGGTTCCTGAGTCAGTAATAAAAAAGATTGCTTAAAAAACCTCTGTGTTCTTGTTTGGCAGAGTTGCTCTGAACTTTGGAGAATAACATCCTTTTCTTGTTATATATTTTTTTTCTCAGCTATCCTGCTGTCACTGACTTTGCATCTTAGTCATATCTCAAGGTCAGCTTTTTTGTAAAAAGAGTAACTACTAGCTTGTTCAATTTGAGTTTTCTAGAACTGTTCAAATATGAGTTGCATGTATATGAAAGTAGGAAACAGCAGTGGCATCCTTTACTGTGATCTGCAATATGTTAGTAAATAAAATGTCAACACAGTTCAGACCTATTGAAATGGACTGAAATTTGAGCTGTAGCTGTGATGTCAGATAATCAAGGAAATTATATATAAAAAAATGCTCAGTACTCAGGAAAAGACCCATAATCAGTAAAATGTCAATGTTTTATATTTTACTTTAACAGCATATGTTTAGATGTTGTACTTAGAGCCTGAAGTATTTGCCTACACTTAACAAAACACTTTTTAAGATAAAAATTAAGCCATTGAACAGTAACTTTTTCTTCAATCCTAAAGAAAATTAACTTTTGGATAGTTTTCAAATTGTTTAAATTCAAAGAAATTACCAGCTTCTCTATTTTATTACCACATCTCTTTATAATGGACTGAGTTGTGAAGCAAGTGAAGTAATCAGATGGCATAATCCAAAACATAGACACATAACCCAAAATAAGCCTTAGTTAAGTCATGAAGAAGTTACCCTTGTAGAAGATTGTCTTGAATCTAAAGTTTGTTCAATTCCTATCATTATTTTTTGTTAGTTTTCAATTCCTATCATTATTTTTTCTTAGTTTTGAAAACATTGTGAGAAAGAATCGGGGCGGGGGGGGGAAGGGGAGGAAAAATGTACTTCAGAGAAAACACTTCCAAATATCTCCTGTGGATTAATAATAAAATAGGACACTTCCTGATTAGGAAAGTATTATGAGACATAGCAGATTGAGTAGTAATGACAACAATGGATTACACCGAATGACTCTTTAGGAAGAACATGTACATAAAATAATTCCTGTATAGTAAGTAGCCCTTCATGTATTTTAGATATCTGTAAATGTATTCTGTAATATTCTAAGCTAAGAAAAGATTTTAATTTACATACATGCACAGGCAAACTGATGAGTTGATGCATGGATAAGTTAGATTTCTATTCAGAATGTGGTGCATTAAACTGAGCAGGATCTCACTGACAGGATTTTCTTCCTCTCACCCCTCATTGTCTCCTAGAAATAGCTCAGCTTCTGTGCACTGTTCTGCTAATGCTTTGATATGTCCCAGACATCCGTGAAATCCAAATGATTCCTGGCTGTTTGGGTTTATCAAATCTTCTCTGTAGAGCTTTCCCTGCTAGAAATTCTGTAAGATCCTGACTGAGACAGGAATTTGACAGTGGAAAGGCAAGATTCTGATGTACTTTTTAGCTATTCTGTTTAGAAACACTGTCTTCTGTATACTTTCAGAGGGATATCAGCAAAGCATCCTTGGGTAGGTCCTTGGATATGTTTTGTATCTTGTCCATGAAACAATAGAATAACATCTCAAGGAGGAAGGGAATTATGGTAATACTCATGTCCAAACAGTGGGGGTGCATATACTCAGAGTGGCTGGAATGGGGGGTAAGTGCACCTATGTATGGACTTCAGCATTTTTAAACAAACAAATGGTCTCTGCAATTGCATCACTGGGTGATAAAATGCAGGGAATCATTTCATCACTGCACTGCAGTCTGCACTACATGTGGCATTTACCCCTGTTGGCTGTTCTTTCTGCCTATTTGCTCCTGACAGTAGTCAGAAAGCAGATACCTGGCTAGCTGGCCTTGAGTCTGATCCTCTCTGGGATCCTATTTCTGTATGGCTCATAATCACAAATAACCACTGAGCATAAGTATCAACACCATGACTTAAAAAAAAAAAAAACAACAAACCCAAAGTGCAAATGAACTAAATGGACTGCCACTGGTATGTTGCTTTTGAAGGACTCTTATCTGGTCATCTGCTAATAACACATTAGAAATAACAGAAGAAAATAAAATTCCACCGTTATTTAACTTTCCTAGCTTAGTGAGGTTGCATTAGTGGTCCACTCCCTGCAGTATAAAAACACTACAGAAACTTTCAGAATCAAGGTCTCCACATCAGTGACTCTCCTGCTTACATCCAAGTTTGAGGACTTTTTTTCTATTTGTTGATCTTTATCAATTAAAGGAGATCAAACACTACAATACAAATCCCATTGGAAAGCTCAATCTCTATCCTTCTTACTGAAGAATTTTTACGTACTCCTTGTTCTTGTCCTCTCATACAGCTGGGCATACCTGGGAGAAGTCTAATAAATCAGGAGTTACTGACATCTGTTGTCATCTACTTGCAGGTTCTTCAAGTGTATTCCAACAATGGGTGAAATGATCGCTCGTCCTAAGGGTCCAAAATATAGTGCTGTAAAGAGAATAATACTATTACAAACACTGGGTACTGCCCAAATCGTGATGGGATATTTTTTTCTGTGTTCTTAATTGCATTTGGTTTGCTTGCTTTGGCCTAAATTAGGTGTCATAAGTTGGGTTATTTTGGATAAAAGATGAAAAAATCAGAAACAGTTTGATCAAATGAGAAATTTGAGAATAACTTGATGCACAATATACTTTGTATAAAGCATCAATTTTATATAAATATTGTGTGAAGTCTAACTCAATTTTTCTTCCACAGCATGGAACCTGGTACTGCAGAGGGTACTTTAGAATAAAATTTTAAACAGTATAAGAGTACCGTAAATCTAAAAATATCACCAGACTATTTAAAGCAGCTATATGAAAAAATAGCTCCTGTCCTAAGGCACTATTACCCAAAGAGCCTGAATATCAGGCAGGGTGTCTCAGCGAGCTGTAAGAATAAAAGGGATGTTGCAATACATGTTTTATTTTTAGTAGTGTGTTATTTTTAGTAGGAGTCATTTTCTAAGAGAAATGTTGTAGCTTGCTGTAGGTCAGTCAGACTTAGGATTTGATCAGCTTGACAAAAAAAGAAAATCTGCCAGTGGGATACAATTTTCCAGGAAAAGTTGTGCTCCCATAAGCTGCCCTGGGCTTCCTGGGAGTGGCAGCTTATACTAGCAGCAAGAAATGTGGGAGCTTACAAACTGAGGAAGGCCTGTGTGGAGGAGCAGGCCAATGGATTGCAGATGAATAATTGTTGAATAATTTATCCTACGAGATAAATTCTTCCTGTCCAAAGCCACAGCTGAGAATGCTTCTGTGCCACCCTACACCCTGGAGAGTTTTGATCAGGGACAAAAGTGAGCAAGCTCTTGAAGTCCACAAGGAGCTCTGGTCTGCAGGGATGTTATCCAGACAGGTCTAGCTAACTGTGGAGCAAATTATATTTGCTCTCTTTAAATATGTTTATTCTATACACAGCATTAATTCATCTATGGCCAGATGTGTATGAGCTCTATTGAAAATCATTGGATTATAGTGGAGCCAGACATCCTCTGTTCAGCTACTTCCTTATTCCTGCTCCAAAGTACAGAGCCTGGGAGATATTAATCACAAGGAAATTAAGCTTTTTGTAGACATTAAAAAAGCATTAAAAAAAAAATTTAAATGTTGCAGTTACAGCTTATCTCAAATGTTAAGTGAAACTAGCAATAGTTTATTAATTGTCTGGGATGGGCCAGAGCTGTAGAATGGGTGCTTGTGGAGGAAGTGAGAGTCTATTCCTCTGTGTATCTCAAACTAGGTCATGCTGAACTTTGACACTGATACTTTTTCATAATTATGGACAGACTCTGGTCTCAGTAAAGAATTATTCTGGATATAAAGCAGTGTGATATTTGAATTTAGCCCTCTAGGGGTAATGCTTTTTTCAACTGCAGGTTAAAATGCTTTTAAGATGGGAAGGTATCAAAGGCAGAAAAACACTTCAATAAATGTAGTCAAGCTCCCAGTGTTCAGTGCCTCTTATAACATTCTTCCTGCTCGTGTGTCAACTGTCCTCTAATGTCACTTCTGGATCACACCTTTTCCCCCCAGATGCCCCTCTTACCTTGGAATCACACCCTGCTCCAGCACTTACACCTGTCCCCATGCTGCTCTTATGTTGGCAGAAAAATATAAACACTCTATATCATCAGTCTTACAGAGGAGATCACTGCAATGAAATGTTCTTGCACAAAAGTGATATGTGACTGTAGTATAGGCCATGCTTCCCCTTCATGCAACAAAAGAAGAGACAGGAAAACCTGGGAACAGGCCCTTTACAACTGCATAGTGTGAAATGCCATGACTTTGTAATGTCTGGTAACTCTTCACAGGCATCTTGGTAGTTTGTAGAAACACTGGCACACCAGTCATACTGACTTACAGGACTCAGAAATCAATCCTGATACCCTGTACACATGGCTCTCAGGGGACTTCAGCTGCTGCTGCATAGAATTTGTTCATAATTCTTTCTTCTATTTCAAGCTGTGTATGGTTCGGCTCTAGGATGTAACATGTGCAACTCCTACTTACTCAATAGAACAGTGTGTAGTCAGTCACATCTAACAGTGTCAAAACAGGGTTTATTGCTTTTTATTCCTGTTAGCTTTGCAGAGACAATACAGATGAATTGCAAGGCTGGTGCATTATTAACAGCTCATTTGCTGAGTTTCCCATAGAGAATAGTCTCTGCTAGTACTGTGTGAGCCAGAAGTGCACCCTTGCTGGCTCTCTGATGCTGGGCTGGATGTAGAGCTGCTGGGCAAGGAGGGATTTCTCTTAAAGTTTACCTTAGATGTGAACTGGAGTCATGAATGTGGACTTTCTCAGTGCTGTGCTTCAGAGAACAGATAGGATTAGAGATGCCCAGCAGAAATGCAGAAGGAAAATCCCAGGTGTCACTGAAGTTGCACAGAAGTGCCAAGGCCTAAATTTTGCTGCTACTTCACAGGTATTCATGAAAAACAGGATTTGTACTGCACTTGTGTACATGTATACAGTAGACCAAATGTCTCCCTTGATGTATTTTTCGGTGGTGGATAACATTCAAGTTTGTTTTACATATGTATATAACTTTGCTATGTTTCCTAGCCATTAGCTTTTGTTAAGGCAGCTAATGTCTAATGGTAATACCTTTTTTCAAGACAAACTGATGAAAGCAAAGGAATTAGTTATATTTCTCAGAAGAATTGTTTGTGATTCTTTTCAGGCTGACCTTTAAGTTTAAAACAGCTGAAATGTTTTCTGGGGCTAAAGAACATCCCTGGTGTAATTCATGAAACTTAGAAGAAAATGGAGCTATGCTTGAAAACTTTAGGGACTTGTCTGCAGCATGAATTCCTTGTACATGTATATGTTGGTAGTGACTGGAGATCAGAAACTGTGAGCATTTAAAGGCAGTAAAAGGTGTTCTGTAAACCGAGTACACAAGCTGGTGTGTTACTCTTCCTTCCCGAGAGCTGTCATAGTCATGTCCCTTGTAGTTCAAATGCAAAGGCAGGGAAATTGGGTACATGGAATAGTAGTTTCTCAGTATCTTGCAGGTACAGTGTTATGGTAGTGTAAATTAAGTTTGTCTACATTACGTTTGGGTGCCAGGCTAGTGACTGAGGACTAAAAGGAATTGCTGTCTGCAGAGACCTTGTTAGGGAGACCTTGGAGCTGAAATGCTGATATAAAAAAACATCCACAAGCAAAGCTTTCATGATAAGTTAGAAGAGCTGGCTGGCAGAGCAAGGGCAAGAGCAAGATGGGCAAGAGAAGAGCTGGAGGAGCAGGCAAGGCTCAAACAAGTGTGGGGTTTGACCAGGAGAGCAGGTAGTACTTGTGGCCCGGAGGAGCAGCTAATGCTGTAGGGCCAGCAACAGCTGGGATAAAGCATTGTTGTCCTGCTGTTTAGGTGCCAAAGCTCCGGGACCTGCTGACTGCAGGAGATGGGCAGTCAGTCAGATGGGTGCATCAGGGTGGCATGGAGGAAGGTTGTAAACAATTACAATACTTCTCCCAAATTTCATTATATCTTACTGCTTTTGTCTTGTTATCCTTTTCTCCCATTCAAAGTAACACTAGACAGCTTAGTTTAATTTTGCCAGGTTTGGGGTGGGAACTCATGCTGGTGTTTTATTGGCCTCTGAAATTTAAACTTGGCATGGTGGATATCAATCAAAAGTTGCTGGAAGTGTTGCAGAGGGCTGCGTATAAACTTAGAACATCTGTCCTGAGTGACTAAAATACTTCATGGTAGGTTCTTTTGGCTGCAATTGGAATAGAAATGCTATTTAAATGCATCTCCACTTCTTTTTTCCCTTTCATTAGTAGGGTAGATTGACAGATGAGGGAAGATGGGGGCAGCTGAACCCATGACAGAATTATGTCCCTAGTATTTCCATGGGGAGGTGGATATGACATTGCAGAACTACCGAGAGTGGCTGTGGATCTGTGCGTGCTACAACTGTATTCATATTACTGTGATCATACATATTTGTAAAACTAACAAAGATATTCACACTACAAAATGGAGTATGTGCAGTGGTGTTCGTCTGGACTCTTGGAAAGCATTGCCTGCAAAAAAACCAACCCTGAATCTCAGAACAAAACAGATAGTTACAAAGCACTGACAATCAAACAACAAGAACAGAAAAAATGTGTAGAAGAGACATATGGCTTAACATGCTGGCCCATTTTTGGTTGATCGTTTTCCAATCCTTCTGCTCTCTCAACATAACCTCTCTTTCAGTCCCTCCCTATTCTCAAAACCCATCTGCCTTCATCTGTTAATTCAGCCCTCTGTTACTATTGAATTGTTTATCAGCCAAGTGAGTGTGGACGATGAGCTCCTCTATTCCCTCCAGCCTAGATAGAACAGACTGGCTACTCAGTGGTGGGCTAGTGTTGAGAAAAGTGTAAATTACTGATGATTTGTCTGGAAAACTTTGAGAGGGAGGCCAGAACAGCTGAGCATTTCCAAGGCAGCCACAATCTAACCTTCACCACCCTACTGAGTACACAGTGCTTAAGATGCATTCACAAGGAGTGAGGAATACCCATGATTGTCTTGGGCTTGATCCTCTTCCGGTTCAGTCTGCAAGAGATCTGATGAGAAGCCTGAACTGATTCAACAGGCTTAATTGCCCCATAAAGGGGAAATCTCAGGGTATTTTTCCCTCTCTTGCTGTCCACATGTTTTCAACTCTGTCCTCAGTAAACCAGTGGGAGGTGTTGCTTTGACTCCAGTTCAGCTAGTACAAAATCAGCCCAGCAGAACAGTGGGTGCCAAAGGACCAGGAGAAAGATTTGGCATGAATGGTGGAACCACCAGATCAGGAATCAGGTGAAGAGCAAAAACAAAAGGAACTCCCTTCAGTAGGGATCTATTTGTCCTTTTTGAATACCCACTCAGAGAAGAGAAACCTGTCTCTGGATCTGTTGTAGCACAATGTTAAAGTAGGTGTCTACCACATGAATAGCTGTCTGGTCAGTGATACAGCAGTGCTGCCGGGGTGAACAGTGAACTTGGTCAGTCTTTATCAGAACTGTTCCTGTTGGAGGTGTACCTTCAAAACCTGTTCATGTAACTAGAGACTTTTCTCACTTTGATGTTTTTTCTTTGGGGGTCTCTGGTTAAAAGGAAGTATGTTAATTAAGCCAAATCGATCTGGTGCTGTGACTCCAGGGATGATCTCTTCTCTCCTAGCTTTATTGTTGTAGTTCTGCTGCAGACCCCTGACTTTTCTATAGACAATAAGACAATTATCCTCTTCTTCTAGTGGGGATTCCTATAAAAATGAGACTTGCATAATTACTTTGAGTGTTTGACTATGGACAATCCATGTAATCTTTAAACTGTCTGAGAGTTCTCATGTACATTGTATAGGGGAGTATCAAATACAGCAAGTTCTTATAAGGTTTGTGAGAGTCAGGTAGAAGAGAAGAGAGCCTGATAATGTGTATTTCCACCCCTGCTTTCCTGGCATGGGAGAAAAAGCTGTGATGTGGGCTGGACATATTAAAGTAGCTACAGAGACACTCATCTAAATAATTCCATTGCTGACAGATCAGCTTGTTGGGATGTGAGCTCAACCTTTGTGTCATTTAACGTGCTTCATGAATTATTATTTTTTTTTCTTTCAGTGGAGCCTTAGTTGTAAAAATAGTTGGTGTCTCAGTAGGATTATTGTAGGCTTTATGAAAGAAAAAATATGCAGTATGTTTGTCCGTGTAGAATAGTGTTTCATAATCACTGTGTGCATCTTCTGCCAGGGATGCTAATATTTAACCTCTTCCTATTTTGAAGCTGTTTGGCATTTGCTCCAGAAAGAGAATCACAGTAGAGGCAAATGAAACTTAACAGGGATAAATTGTCAAGCCAGTGTATATCTACATGTAAAACAATTAGCTTATACAGCAAAAATTAGGCTATGCAAATGATTGCAGTCAAAGAGCTGGAATTCTTTTGATGAAGTTGGGTAAATGCTCCAGTAATTCAGTACCTGTGAAAAGAAACTCTGCTCTACACCCAGGATAAAACAGGGATGGAATTCAGGCTATTGCATAGCATGATGCCTGCTCCTGCAAGGAAGAGGATTGGTAGCTACAGAGGGCAGAAATCACACTGGGACCTGTCCCATGTAATTTCCCAGCAACTATATCCCTTGTTCATCTCTTCTGGTCTGTCACAGCCCCCTCAAATGTTGAGATCTGGGCTGGAAGGAAGGATATAGTGTCTAAGAAAAAGACAGCTTGTGCCCAAGAGCTGTTAAAAGAAAGCCTGTTGATAGAGCCTGAAGTCCTAGCACCTACATTAGACAAAGTCCTACTGTTATGCAGAAAGCACAGCATTCCAGCTGAGATACAAGCACTCCCACCTGTGTATGGCAAGATACAGCAAAAGACATTAGACAGCATCAGCCAAGTGCCTTTTTACAGATGTTCTGTGGACCAAAGTCAGTAATCATAGAATCATAGAATCATAGAATAGGCTGGGTTGGAAGGGACCTCAGAGATCATCGAGTCCAACCCTTGATCAATTACCGCCACAGTCACTAGACCATGGCACTGAGTGTCACATCAAGTCTCTTTTTAAATGTCTCCAGAAATGGAGTCCTGAGTCTCAATAGAGCAAATAATACAAAATGAAAAGCCATATGAACCAGATATGAGAATATCACTTGGACATAAATGAGTCTGGTGTCTAGAAATACTGCCTTATATCTGAGTGGCAGTCTCTATTGGGCAAAAATTGCATTTATTGGTAAAATTTAGTGAATACTATGATTCAGGAAAGACAAGTACTTGTATGATAGTCTATCTCAGCAGAAGTGCTTACATGACATGTAGCTCCAGCACAAAAACTTAGGATATGCCCAAATGAACATCTGAACTGTTAAATGGCCCTCACAACACAGTGTCTTCTGCCAGATCTGCCGAAGTGGTGGATTTGTATTTATCAGTCATCTGGTCTTGTACAATGGCCACTCAGGGTCAGTGGTAGGATAAGGGCCATGCTTCTACATTTGACAGATTGAAAGTATAATATAAAGAATCATAGTCATAGAATACTTTGGGTTGGAAGGGACCTTTAAAGGTCATCTAGTCCAACCCCTAAGTAAGCTTAAGCAGCTTGAAGTCGCTGCCAGGTTTTAGGCAGCTTCAAGACAGGAGTGTATTTAAAGTATTGAGAGGTTGACCATTTCTTCTTTCAGAACAGTGCTTTGGGGGGAAGTTTGCTGTTTGCACCTGCCCACCTACAAGTGCAAGATATGAGTAAGCCCTGTGAGACCCTTAGCTGATCTGGGTGATGACTGAAGCGCTCAAGTCAAGAGTCTTGCAGAGAAGGACATAAATGGTATTTTTTTTTATTGGCATAAGAACCACCATATTTGTCTCTTTTCAGATGGCATACCTGACATTTGTTAAGAATAATTAAAATTTCCTGGTTTTTTACTTAAAGCACTTTAACTACAAACTGTTCAAAAAAGAAGTAGAAGGTCCTCTAGTATGAATGAGCCACCAGAATGACATATTTTGGAAATACAATGCATTCTGTCCTACACCAACTCAAGAGTGTAGGTCTGTGTCCCTCAGAAATATTTGGTAGGGAAAGAGGCAGTTGCTGCTTCTTGCTTTTTCCACCCTCCCCAAGTCAAATTTTTCTTGCTCCCATTTACTGCTTTTGCAGGACTACTCTCTGGCTGTCAAAATTCTGCAAAATTCCCTGCAAAACAGACATGCATCTTGCTCCAAATCATGTTCACCTTAGACTGTCCATAGACCTGTCCTGAGGCATGAGTATGCCTTAGCTTCTGGCTGAAAAGGTGCCAGAAGCTGTTGACAGGCCTGTGGGACAGCAAAACCTGCTGTTTTTCTGAGTCTGTGGGAGGCTGGGGAGTGTATAATAGACAAGCATATCAAATTCAGAGGTTTGTTTATAATATAGATAAGCATCCAAACTGCCAAAGTTTAGTCTAATTTTAAAGCTTCTTATGCAACTCTCCTCCTTTTCAGTAAAATGTGAAGTTATGATGGAAATCACATTATTTCTTATGTGTAAAATTTCTTCCTGTTGTGGTACAAGAGGGCAAAACGTCCTCTTTAAAGCCTGGTTCACTTTCTGAATCTCTTGCCACATTCATCTTCTCAGTATTTGAATGAGTAACTCCAGGAGGTGGGTATAGAGTTTGCCTCTTGATCTTAATTTTGATCTCCCCGTTTTCAATCAAATTCCAACAGGGCATGATTTCAACTTCTTGCTTTTCCAGTAGGAGATTCAGGATGCTCTTTTCAGTATGAAAGCAAACTAGTGAAGAGGAAAGCACAAACCCAGTTCTCTTTAAAGAGTGGTTCTCCCCGGGTCCATAGAACATGGCAAGACCATATGTCTTATGGTCCTGAAATGTGCTGATAGGGGTTTTGGCTCTTCCTTGCGCACCCTTAATGTCAAGCTGCCTCTACAACTCAAAATCGAGCTTGGAGCTTGAGTTGCTCTATTTAGACTGCTTTTTAAAGCATACATGTTTATTAAATTTCGTGATTTAGTTAACTTAATGTCTTTGAGAGAATCAATGTACATGTCCACCACTGAAGCTGAGACACATGTCTGAGAATAATACGTGATGGAGAATTGCACCAGTAAACCAACACAACAGGAGCTGGGGAAAAGCTCAGAGGGGTTAATGAATGAAGAATGAGGAGATTTGGGCCACTTCTCTGCTCTCTTCCAGCAACTTGCTGTGTGACCTTTCAGAAAACTACTTCACCTTCCCATTCCTATTCCTCCTTCATCTTTATTTTAGTCCATATTATTTAGACTTTCAAAGTGTATGTGACCACTTTCAGTGTAAGAGCTGACACACAGCTTTAAAACAAGGGGATAAATATCTGGCTGGAGGCCTCCTGTGGGTATTGGTTAGCATAGTTTTACTGCAATTTGTGATTGGTGGAGGGCTTCCCTGTGTGAGGAGAAGCAGTGTGCTTGCCCGAACATCAGCTGAATTGCCCAAATGCCCCCAGAAGAGTGTGTCTGCACACAGGCATGTCTTGAGATGGCCTGTATTTGCTTAGGTTACCTTCATGGCCTCTTAAGCATTTTGGTCTGCCTTGCTCCTGGGGAAGACCAGGTGTGGCTTTGTGATGGACCTCTCTTTATTCCCCACTCTGACCACACAGGGAGCCAGCCTGCTCACTGGTCTGGAGTGCCAGCAATTCTGATTGTAGATGTATTTCTTCTTTCACTAATGTAATAAAATACTAAGCTGTTCTCCTTCCAAAATTCAATTTGAATTTTTTTCTTCTGAGGCTTCTGCTGATACTAGGTTCTAATTTTTCCTCTTTTACCTCTTTAAGAAAGGAAATGGGATGATTAAGTTGGAATTAGAGGCCACAACATCTCTGAAAATATTTCAGTGTTGATTAGAAAATTAGAATAAAAAATTTGTTGCAGTAATACCACGCACAATAAATCTTTAGTTCCAAATCTATTTGTATCAGTGGAGGAAGCAAAGATGGTTTTAGAAACAAATTTAGTTCAATTCTGACCTGCTACTGGACATGTTTGTATTTATCAACATGTCTTTGCTTCAGGATACAGCTTCAGATCCAGAAGGCTGTTGGAAATTTGATGTGTTTGGTAGCATTGAGGGAAATTCTCAGGATGGTTGGAAAAACGCTATTATCCAAAAAACTTATATAGAAAAATGAAGTGAGTTGGAAGAGCTCTGAAGGGTTGTTCTGTGTTTTCTGTCTTCCAGCTGATACGAAGCGCTGGTCTTCACCCCTTTTGACAGGCGGGTGCAGAGCCAGCATGTTGCTGGTGGCAGCTGCTGCTCCCTGCAGCCCCAGCAGCATGCCTGGTTTATTTTTGGTGAGATTTGCCCAGGGACAGGACAAATAAGACCCGTGGGAGAACCAAGCGTATAGTGCCTCTGCCTAGACTCTGAAGCATATGTGGAAACTTGCTCTCTTCCCAGGTGTGGTACCGTGGCTTGCTTTGTCCAGGCGTGCTGTTCACAAAGCCCTTGCCCAGGAGAGAAGAGAGAGGTGCAGCGAGGCTGAAGATAAGGGGGTGTGCTCCCCCGGGGAGAGGGCACTGCTGCTGGAGCAGCCGTTCTCCTCGAGAAGTTGCCCCAGCGTGCGGGTAAAAGGCTTTTTAATGATCACCCCCGAGACTGGTGACGAGTCGGCTGGAGAGCTGCAGGCGTGAGCTGAAGGGGCAAAACCGAGAGGGGGTAATTTTTTCTGCTTCCGTGCACGCGTGAAGCCGCCTCCCCCCCGGAGCGGGAGGGTCGGGGCGCCCTCCGAAGAGCGGGGCTCTGTACGGTGGTGTCCCAGTGACACCGGCAGAGGAGAGCCGGTGTGGGGCGGATGGCCCGCGCCCGCCTGGCAGGAGCCCGGTCAGGTTGTCGCGGCGGCCCAGGAGCTGCGGGGGCCCAGG